>VWZI01017920.1:6108-27558 GCA_013396835.1 Psilopogon haemacephalus
TTTTTTTTTTTTTTAATGAAAGGATGGACACCAAGGCACGTGAGCAAGCAGTGTATTTCAGTTCTTAATAGTTTAGTAGGATGTTCAGCTGAATTTGTCCTCTCTTTTCTCCTGTCACAGCCTTACATTAACTTCATGCTCAACTATTGCTGATATAAACTACTCAGGTACAAACGGTAAATAAGTTTGGGGGGGAATCTCATCTCTGACTAAGAAGCAGCAGGACAGGAATTCCATGACTACTTTATTGCTTAGTGTATGGCAACTTTTAGCTAAAGTGTCAAGGTAGGACAAGATCTTTAAACACTACTTAGTGGGTAAAAGGTTAGAATCATTTAATGGCCACATTGGAACAGACCTGAGTAGGAATGCTTCAGGTTTTCATCACTACAAAGTCATATTTTGGAAAAAGCAAATCTGCTTGGGAAGCCTCAAGCTGATGCAAATGTGAATAAGAAAGGAAAGGAAAGGAGAGAAGGGGATATAATAGGAGAGGAGAGGAGGGGATAGAATAGGAGAGGAGAGAACAGGAGAGAAGAGGACAAGACAGGCTAAGCCAGGTTGGAAGAGACCTCCAAGACCATCCAGTCAAACCTATCACCCAGCCTTAGCCAATGGCACTAGGTGCTCCCTCAGGTAATAAGAGTTAGCAAGTTTTGGAGCTGACTCTGTCTCAGGTCATGTAGCTCCTTGTTTGAATTTTTGATCAGTGAAAACAACTCTGTGTAAACTGCTCCTGGAATTACTCCTTTTACATTTCTTAAGAAGAGTAATCATTACTTTGACATCTTAAGAGGTGAGTGCTGTTTCTGGAAGGTTGTTTCAAAGAAAAAAAAAGAAAAATAGAGCCACCATTTGGCATAAAATTATATAAGCTCTGAGGATGTTTTATTCAGCAAGCAAGGCATGTTAATCACTTCAGAGAATGGGAAAAACTCAGAGTTTCTGCCTGAAGAACTATAATCGAGACAGATAAACATGAAGAGATGAAGGAGGCAAGTCAAGAGGAAAAGATCTGCTTTAGCTTATTTGACACAAAGCATGGAGTTTCACCAAGCATGAAGAAATGGGGTAACAAACTGTGAAGTTTGTAAAGTACGTTAGGAAAAAAAAAAACCAAAAAAAATCTTGCAAAAGAGTGGGCCTCTGGTAGGGGCTAGATGAAAAAAAAAAAAAAAAAAAAAAAAAAAAAAAAAAAAAAAAAAAGTTTTAGTGGAATAATAAATTGTGGTACACCAGGATAAAATTTGAGGAGAGCAAAAAGCAAGCTCAGACTTAATTCACAGAATCACAGAATGAACCAGGTTGGAAAAGACCTCTGAGATCATTGAGTCCAACCTATCGCCTAACCCTTCTCATTAATGAAACCTTGGGTGCCTCATCCAGCCTCCTTTTGAACACTTCCAGGGAAGGGGACTCCACCACTCCTCAAGCAGCCCAATCTCTCTTTCTGTGAAGAACTTCTTCCTAAGGTCCAGCCTAAATTCCTACAGCACGAGACAAAATGTTTGCCTAGTGTGTTTGACTTTTTCATTCTCCAGGTGGCAAAATGAAGTATTATTACCTGGGAAACATAATACGGCTCTTGATTTGAAAACAGATTGACGCCAGCTCCATCAGTCTCTTTAAAAAAATGGTGAGCAGACAGATGTGGACCTCACAAGACCTGTTAAGACATCCAAATATTCTACTGGTGGAGTCTGAGTACTCAAAAGCTTGCAGAGGTAAGAGAAACATCTGCCCAACTCCAGAGTGACACAGTACCTGATGAGCTAAGGATGGCTTTGAAATGTGATCTTCCCAGCTCACTGCTTGGATTTCCCTGATAGTGGCTTCCAAAGGGGAAGTGAGGTGATCTGGTGAATTATTGATTAGGGATTTTAAATAGAGTTCCTCAGTCCATTCAGCTCAGGACCATGCTGCAGTGGTATCAGCTGACATAAAACTAACCCAAACTGGTGTTATCTTTGAGCTTTAAGCTAAAAAGACTGCATGACCTAAGACCTTGCTCTTATAATTGTGTATGGCTACAGCTGAGAAATTTGTCTTAATGAGGAAAAGTCTAAGCATACTGGATCTTATCTAGTGGAAAGGGCTTGAATGTGAGTATCTCTCTATCTTTTCATTGTGATAGAAAGAAATTCTTTAGTGAGATGCTGGCACAGGTTGCCCAGGAAGGTTGTAGATGCCTCTTCCTGGAGGTATTCAGTGCCAGGTTGGATGAGACATTGAGCAACCTGGGCTGGTGGAAAGTGTCCTTACCCATGGCAGGCTGGTTGGAACTGGATGATCTTTAGGTTGGAAATGGATGATCTTTAAGTTCCTTTCTAACCCAAACCATGCTATGAGTCTATGATCTGACTGTATGTTACTTTTTTTTTTTCTCAGCTCTGTTGTGGGATGCGTATGGATGAGGAACAGATACTGCTGTAAAGCATCTATTAAAAATGCAGTACAAGATTGTGAAGAAAGTTTAGGTGAAAAGTACCACATGAGCTAGGAAGAAATGAGGTTAAATTTAAATTAGTATTACATTTATGTATGTATATGTGTATATATATATATATATATACATATTATTTAATCTGCTTCCAGGAATGTAATTAGAAGCCTGACCTTAAGATTAAAAAAAAAATAAATCTGTTATTTTGCTATTAGAGCCATCTGGTTCTGGAAGACAGGTGTGAAAAACGGCATGAGAGTGGTAAAAATGAAGAGTTTGCTCTCCTCGAGAAGGGGATGAATCAATAGCAAACAGGAAGCATCCACCTTGTCTGGAGGGGCTGAGCACCAGAGGCCATAGCTGGGTAAGTTTCACAGGTCGGAGAAGTTTCCAAGAGGACAGAGTGAGGGCTTCTGCCTCCAGCATCTCTCTCTCTCTGTTTATCTGCAACTAAGCTTTGGATGGGTCTATGTTAATAGCAGCTGACTATTTTTAGTGGTCTGAATAGACTCCAAAGACATATCACAATAGCTCCCATAATCCCTGGCTTATATAATTTAAATACCAAGTGCAGTGCTAAATAAAACCAATTAAGTAACACATCGCTGCGAGCTGCTGGCAGCGACGCGAAGTGTAATTAGGAGCGCGATGCAAAAAGAGTTGTTTGTGTGTGCTCTGCTCTTCTTGGATGGCTTCTGCTCAGCATTAGCAACGACCAGTAGTAGCTATGTCATAGAATCATCCATGGAACGGCCCAGGTTGGAAGTGATCATCTACTCCAACCTCCCCAGCACGGGCACAGCCTCACAACTAGACTCAGCTGCTCAAGGCCTTAGCAGGTCACAGATTTAACCAGGTTGGAAAGGACCTCTAGGATCATGGAGTCCAACCTATCACCTAACTCTTCATATGAACTAAACCATGGCACTAAGTGCCTCATCCAGCCTCCTGTAAACACCTCCAGGGATGGGGACTCCACCACCTTCCTGGGCAGCCCATTTAATGCCAATCACTCTTGCTGTGAACAACTTCTTCCTAACGTCCAGCCTAAGCCTGCCATGGTGCAACTTGAGGCTGTGTCCCCTTGTTCTGTCCCTGGGTGCCTGGCAGAAGAGACCAATCCCACCTAGCCACAACCCCATAGGATCAAAGAATCAGTCAGGGTTGGAAGGGACCACAAGGATCATCTAGTTCCAATCTCCCTGCCATGGGCAGGGACACCCTACCCTAGATTAGGCTGGTCAAAGCCTCATCCAGCCTGGCCTTAAACACCTCCAGGGATGTGGCCCCAACCACCCCCCTGGGCAACCTCCTTTCAGACAGTTGTAGAGAGCAATAAGGTCTGCCCTGAGCCTCCTCTTCTCCAGGCTACACACCCCCACCTCCCTCAGCCTCTCCTCACAGGGCTGTGCTCCAGGCCCCTCACCAGCCTTAGTTCCCTTCTGGATGGATCTTAGGAGGAAGTTCTTCCCAGAGAGAGTGGTTGGCATTGGCATGGGCTGGCCAGGGAGGTGGTGGAGTCACCATCCCTGGAGGTGTTCAAGAAAAGCCTGAATGGGGCACTCAGTGCCATGGTCTAGTTGACTGGCTAGGGCTGGGTGATAGGTTGGACTGGGTGATCTTGGAGATCTCTTCCAACCTGGCTGATTCTATGAAAAAGTCAAGAATTCCTAATTTCGCTTCAGTATGCTTGTGGGTTTCATCCTTGCCTGGTTCCATTAGACTGTTGGCCAGTGGCTGTTGCAGTCGCTGCCGTGTGGTGCGGGCACACTGCTGCCAGATAGATCATCTCTTTTTCAGTGATGCCTGATAAAACACCAGTGTAAAATTAAAGTTGTCAGGGGGTGAGATGTAAGCCTATACAATATGAAGATCAGGCATATTACAGCACACAGCCTGGAGGTCTGAAATAACAGTGCTTTCTTATTTTAGACATGTCAACAGCCAGTTCGTCTCCCAGGCAAACGCAGGATAACTTTTCCTTGGCAGTCTGGGGGGGAGGAGGGGAAAGGAGTTATTCCCAGATTAAATATAATATGCTAACACCATGTGATACAATGAGAATTTCTGCATGTGAAGTCTTTGTCTGTGCTTCATTTTAGCCTTTTCAGTTTTAGGTGTGGTTTCCAGCTACCACTGGGGAAGAAGATGGGTTGATTTCTTATCGTTGTTGTACCTGCCAGACCTGTATAAGGAACCTCACGTGAGACCTCATTGCTGTCTACAACTGCCTGAAGGGACATTGTGGAGAGGCTGCTGCTGGGCTATTCTCATGGGTAATTTGAGTCAGAACAAGGGGGAATGACCTCAAGCTGAGGCTGGGGAAGTTTAGATTGGACATTAGGGAAAGGTTTTTCATGGAGAGAGTGGTCAGACATTGGAATGAGCTGCCCAGGGAGGTGGTGGAGTCACCCACCCTGGCTGTGTTTAAGGGTGTTTTGGATGTGGAGGCTGGACAGATGAGCACAGTCCAAGTGCCAGGCTCTGCAATGTCTGAAGACAGAGTGGCTGGAGAGGAGCGAGTCCAGTGGCTCCTTTGGATCTCTGCTGAGGAAGATGGATGCGAGCAGGGAAGCAGCCCCCTGAAAAACAGATGCCACTTTGCACAGCCTCAGGGTAAGTACTGTGCAGCTCTTGGTTCTAAGGAAAGCAAAGGCTGTGTAATTTCTTAAACTATTTTCCTACCCTTTTGCTACAGGTTGCTGTCAGAAAGAAGATGATGAGCTAGACGAGCAGAGATGCTCTGCTGAACTTCCCATGGGCCAGGACATGCTGCCTACAGAACAACAGGAGAGCAACGGCGTGCAACTGCTATGGTTGAAGGTGAATCTTGTAGAGTAGGGTTGTAGGTTGGACTTGGTGATCCTGAGGGGCTTTGCCAACCTGGCTGATTCTGTGTGGCCATTCAGTAAGTAGACAGGCCAGCTGATTACAGAAGGTGGTCTGTAGTGGCCCAGAAGGAGTGCTTTGTTTTCAGGTGGTGCAGTGCCAAGCAGAGTTGCCTGGAGCACGTAGTCTGGCTCTTGCTGTTAAGCTCTGCTGGCTCTCAAAACCTGCACTGTGTATCCTGAAGCACATTTGTGCACAGTGGGTGCTGTGATCACTAACAGACCTACCTACCTGTCCGCAGGCGTCTTGGCAGGCTCGCCGTGGCTAGAGGAGGCAGCCCTACTGTTTACAGAGCTCTCTAATTGAATTGCTGAACCTTGCTTTGCAACACAGAAGTATTCCCACCGAAACAGTCGAACGTGAACAGCTCCCACGTAAATTATTCACTCCTACATAAAGCTACAAGGCTAAAGGTAGTGCTTCCAGGACACCTAAATGAGGTGGGATGACTTTACAGAAAAGTGCTATGAAAATTAACCCAAGCTGTCCCTGGCAAAGACTGCTTCAGCAAAGTAGTGTGAATAAGTAAAAGCTGGGTTTTTTTCAGCGCTGTATAGAAACCCACCCATACTTCTTCCATGCTAAGCTAGAATTGATGTGTGCTGTGGCACTGTCTCATTGGAAATGACAGTCTGAGCCAGGGTGAGCTTCAAGAGCAATGCAGTGCATCCCACTGTGAGATACTGACCTGCACATAGCAGCTACAGTCCTCTTGACTATCTAAATCCTCAGAAGAAGGAGGGACTATTGACAAGGCCTTGTGATAAACAGGATGAGGAGGAATGGGTTTAAACTGGCAGAGGTGAGATTTAAACAGGATGTTAGGAAGAAGTTATTGATGGTGAGGGTGGTGAGACACTGGCACAGATTGCCCAGGGAGGTTCTGGATCACAGAATCACCCTGGTTGGAAAAGACCTTCATGATCACCAATTCCAACCTAGAACCCTACTCAGCAAGATTGTGCTGGGGTGGTATAGGCTGGATGTTAGGAAGAAGTTCTTCACAGAGAGAGTGATTGGCTTTGGATTGGGCTGCCCGGGGAGGTGGTGGAGTCACCGTGCCTGGAAGTGTTCAAGAAAGAAGTGTATGAGGCACTTAGAATCATAGAATCAACCAGGTTGGAAGAGGTCTCCAAGATCATCCAGTCTGACCTATCACCCAGCTCTATCCAATCAACTAGACCATGGCACTAAGATTCACCTTAAACAATATCCCTAAGCACTAAATCCAAATGACCCTTAAACACATCCAGGGTTGGTGCTGCCTGTATGTCCTCCCCTAAAATTAGTGGCACTGGCAGTAATTTGAAATTCAGATGAAGACAAAGACTTCTTCCAGGTTTTTCATCTGGCATGTGGCAGAGGATTTTGCTTAGTCAGTGGAAACTTAGGCAGATAGGATAGGGGTTCTCACCCTGTCTGAAGGTAGAGATGGTTGGGAAATGCTGTATGGGTTGGAAAATGCTGCATGCCAAAAGCTGGGCTGTAAAAATGAATGAAATATGCTTATTAAAAAATATATATTCAGTGGTGCCACTGAATTTTACTAATTACTCCTCTGTGTTTTAACCAGAGTCATTTAAGAAAAAAAAAAAAAAAAAAGACAAAAAAAACCCCAAACCAAAACTACAAATGGAATATGCCTAAATCTCTGTAGGACTGCAGAAGGTTAAAAGGACATTTTACACTTATAAATGCAGGCTAAAGGGTTCTGCAGCTTGGAAGACACAAAAGGAGCTTCATTAAGCACTCACAATTTCTATTTAGCCATGCAGCAGGGGCTACAACTCCTCTATTGATGTCACCGTGATAAAAGATTTATATTACAAAATGTGTGTATAAAGCAGAGCCTCCAGTGAGGTGGCAGAGTGAAATGATTTATTCTTTGGCATAATTGTAAATGTCATCAGTCAGGCTGGAGGGAGCCATTTGCCAATAGGTATTAATTCCTGCAGTCTTACCAACAAGAGAATGTGAAATTATTTGGAAAGGAGAAAAAAAAAGCACAAAGAAGTGTAACTCCTGCAAAGGAAATTGCAAGTCCTTGGGAAAACAGAAGGAAGTTTCCTTTATACTGCTATAACCTTACCTTAAAATATAGATGATGCTGACTAATGTGCACAGGAAAAGGCATCCATTCCCAAGAGGCATCTGCAGGAATTTAAGATGCTTTTAACTTCTTAACATCCCAGGTCACATTCTGTTTTCAGCCCTTGATTTGGGTTTAATCTGGATGTTAAGATTAATCCAAATATGTATATTAAATATTAATGGTTATGCTTTCCTTTGAACCATTCTGGTCCTGCAAGAACTGCTTGGAACAGGTTGCACACAGGCTGAGGAATTGGAGTTGCTTGTTCAGGAGAAGAATCATAGAATCAGTCAGAGTTGGAAGGGACCACAAGGATCATTTAGTTCCATACCCCCCTGCCATGCCCAGGGAAAAGGCATCCATTCCTAAGAGGCATCTGCAGGGATTTAAGATGCTTTTAACTTCTTAACATCCCAGGTCACATTCTGTTTTCAGCCCTTGATTTGATTTGGGTTTAATCTGGATGTTAAGATTAATCCAAATATGTATATTAAATATTAATGGTTATGCTTTCCTTTGAACCATTCTGGTCCTGCAAGAACTGCTTGGAACAGGTTGCACACAGGCTGAGGAATTGGAGTTGCTTGTTCAGGAGAAGAATCATAGAATCAGTCAGAGTTGGAAGGGACCACAAGGATCATTTAGTTCCATACCCCCCTGCCATGCCCAGGGAAAAGGCATCCATTCCTAAGAGGCATCTGCAGGGATTTAAGATGCTTTTAACTTCTTAACATCCCAGGTCAGATTCTGTTTTCAGCCCTTGATTTGGGTTTAATCTGGATGTTAAGATTAATCCAAATATGTATATTAAATATTAATGGTTATGCTTTCCTTTGAACCATTCTGGTCCTGCAAGAACTGCTTGGAACAGGTTGCACACAGGCTGAGGAATTGGAGTTGCTTGTTCAGTAGAAGAATCATAGAATCAGTCAGAGTTGGAAGGGACCACAAGGATCATCTACTTCCAACCCCCCCCTGCCGTGCCAAGGGAAAAGGCATCCATTCCTAAGTGACTTCTGCAGGTATTTAAGATGCTTTTAGCTTCTTAACACCCTAGGTCACATTCTGTTTTCAGCCCTTGATTTGATTTGAGTTTAATCTGAATGTTAAGATTAATCCAAATAAGTATTTGAATAGTAATGGTTGTGCTTTCCTTTGAACCACTCTAGTCCTCTAGATGAGGCTGTGGGCAGCCTGATCTAGGGTAGGGTGTCCCTGGACATGAGAGAGGGGTTGGAACTGGCTGATCCTTGTGGTCCCTTCCAATCCTGACTGATTCTATGATTCTACTTCTATTAGTCTATATTGCAAATGTAAGCTGATCATTATTAGCATCTCCTCTTGGCATTGTTTTCCTTATTGTTAGCAACACCAAATTTTTTTATTTTTTAAATTTTTTTAAATGAACCAGAAATGCTTTTCTCTCCCCTTCCACCATTTCACAGCATTGGTGGGTCCCAGTTAGCAAGCAGCTATTTATTAAGTAGCCACTATTTTATATTGGACTCCAAGAACAAAGATTTTTCCCGTGGACCTCTTTGAGGTGCTCATTTGTACAGGTTTGTGTTCAGCTTTAACTATGTCAACTGTCTTAAATACCAACTAATTTTGCTTGCATACATGGGGTAATGGAACTTTTTTTTTTTGTGTGTGTTGAAATTACTTTTTGTGTTGAAATTGCTTTCCCCAGTAATGTAATGATAACAATTTAAAGTAATGTCAAGATAATACAAAAGTACATACACACGAGAGAATTAAAATTGGCCACCTAAGCCCATTTTCAAGTAAGGAAGCAGATGTGGGCTTTAAAATCAAGGGAATTTGAATTCTCTTTGCCTTTAAAGTGAGTACAAGATTTTCAAAGCTATTGACACTTCTGTAGCTGCTACAGTTGCCAGTTTATAGACAACACTCAAACTGGAAATTATCAGGAGTTTTTATGTCTTCCTACAGGTACAACACCTCTGATGTCTTGTGTTAATACTACACCTGACCCTTCTGAGCTCTTTGAAAACTCTTTTTTTCCATAGGTGATCCCAACCCATTAACAAATGCATATTTTGTGACCTCATTGCTTTCTACAACTACCTGAAGGGAGGTTGTAGCCAGGTGGGGTTGGGCTCTTCTCCCAGGCAACCAGAAACAGAACGAAGGGACACAGTCTCATGTTGTGCCACGGGAGGTACAGGCTGGATGTTAGGAGGAAGTTCTTGGCAGAGAGAGTGATTGGCTTTGGAATGGGCTGCCCAGGGAGGTGGTGGAGTCGCTGTCCCTGGAGATGTTGAAGCAAAGCCTGGATGGGGCACTTAGTGCCATGGTCTAGTTGATTGGCTAGGCTTGGGCAATAGGTTGGACTGGATGAGCTTGGAGGTCTCTGCCAACCTGGTTGATTCTATGATTTTATGATTTATGGATATTTGGAAGACATCAGAGAATTCTGAAGATTTGCTTCTGCTGATGAGATTCTTTAACTAAGCTATTTGTGGTTTAACCTCAGATTAACCTGGAAGCAACTTGAACTGATAAAACAATCATAGAATCATAGAATGGTCTAGGTTGGAAGAGACCTCAAAGATCATCCTGTTCCATTCCCCCTGTGCCATAGGCAGGGACACCTCCCACTAGATCAGGACGCTCAAGACCTCATCCAGCCTGGCCTTGAACACATCCAGGGAGGGGAGCAGCCACAACCTCCCTGGGCAATCTGTTCCAGTGCCTCACCACCCTCACTGTGAAGAACTTCTTCCTAACATCCCATTCAAATCTCCCCTCTGCCAGTTTGAACCCATTCCCCCTCGTCCTGTCATTACAAGACCTTGTGAACAGTCCCTCCCCAGCCTTCCTGTAGGCCCCCTTCAGATACTGGAAGGTTACTATAAGGTCTCCTCGAAGCCTTCTCTTCTTCAGGCTGCCATTTTCTTCAAGCCTCAACACACGACAGCACAACTTACAACCCCTGAAGCTTCAGCTTGGCTAAAGTCTTGGATTCATCTCTACATCTTTATTACTAAGTAAGTAATTTTAAAACCACTTAATATTTAATTGAGCTGGAAGCTCCATTATTAATTCTTAATTGAATGCTTGCAGTGAAAGGCAACCTGTCAGTGAGCTTTCCTAATATGAAACTCGACTCCCAAAAGGCAGGCTTGCAATTTGCCTGGCAGAGAGGGAATATGTGTATGTGGAGAAAAACAAAGATAGAGGAGGAAGAGGGTAAAGGATGACAAAGAATTGAGAATGTGAGAGGTTCATGTAGCTTTTCTTTTTGTAAAACAGAAGCTGACTTTACAGACAGAGTCTGTTACCACCTTTCTTCTTTGAGACAACCGAGTAATGCCTCTCCCCTGAGATGACTGGGAGTGGAAAATGAAAATATTTTCATTTTGACTGAGTGATGTGAAAAATACCTGTGAGAAAATCTTTGTCTTCATCCACTGTGCTGGTTCTGGTGGATTTATTTGTCTTCACGGTAGAAATTCTTTTCCCTGAAGTGGTGAAAACTTTGGTCTCAGTATTTATTTATCTTAAGCAAACAGATAGGAAACGCTCCCCAGAATTCACATTCTGGCTGATACCACTGGTAATGATTATTTGCTGTCCTCGGTGTATACATTTACTTGTTTAAAAGTAGTTTGATGCAGCCCAAGCTGATAAAGTGAACCTGGGTCATGCAGAGGAAGAAGGGTTTTTTTGAATATACTTCAGTGAGATTCCAGGGAGGGGAGGAAAGGATATTAAATTGGCAGGGAGGATGAATGTCTGCAGAGTGGCAATTCAGTGTCTCTGCTGTAGGTGTCAGATAGCTGTGTGTAGTCGCCACATTAAAAAAAAAATAAAATTGAATCTCTTCCACTAAATTGCTTCAAAAAAAGGAGACCATGAAATTCATTGGGCTGCATAAGATATGGAGCGGGCAGGGAGGATGTTAAAAGAGCTAATGCAGGAGGCATGAAGGGAACGGTGATAAAATTGCAATTGAGGTGTAAATAAGGTGATTGGGCCCTTCATCTAAACGCATTTGATAGTAAAATTGTCACTTCTGGGGGCAAAAAAAAAAAAAANNNNGCTTTTGGAAAAAAAATTGGGCCTCCGGGGGGCAAAAAAAAAAAAAAAAGAAAAAAAAGGCACTTCAGCAGCTAATAAACACACAGGAAAAGCCAACACAACTCCTAACCTATGGAGAAGTCCCAAAAAGTACCAAAGACTTTTGAGGTGACCACAATCAGTCACGATGAAAATCCAGTGCTTAAAGGAATTATTTATTTATTTAGTTTCAAGTCCCAAAAGTACCAAAAACTTTCCATGTGTCCACAGTCAGTCACAATGGAAATCCAATGCATAGAGGAATCGTTTATTTAGTTAGTTCCAAGTCCCAAAAAGTACCAAAGACTTTTGAGGTGTCCAATATCAGTCACAGTGGAAATCCAATGCATAGAGGAATCATTTGTTTAGTTAGTTCCAAGTCCCAAGAAGTACTAAAGACTTTTGAGGTGTCCACAGTCAGTCACAATGGAAATCCAATGCATAGAGGAATCATTTATTTAGTTAGTTCCAAGTCCCAAGAAGTACTAAAGACTTTTGAGGTGTCCACAGTCAGTCACAATGGAAATCCAATGCTTAAAGGAACCATTTATTGATTTAAAGTCCCAAAAGTACCAAAGACTTTAGAGATGCCCACAGTCAGTTGCAATGGAAATTCAATGCTTAAAGGAACCATTTATTGATTTATTTATTTCTTTTCAAGTGTCAAAGACTTTTGTGGTGCCCACAACCAGGCCAATGCTTTTTAAGCATGACAGAAACTCAAAGGACAACCCAGCAAGTCAAAAGAAAAGTGAAAAAACTAAAGTCCACTTTTCCTGTCACAAACCCAGAGGCAGCAATCTCTAGCAAACCAGGTGGGAAAACCCAACCAACCCAACAACACAGCCAACAATTCTCTTACTCACCTATAAACACTTTTTTTCCTATCTGTCAGGTAAGGACAATGAGCTGATTTCATAAGCTGCGGGCATTACAAAAAAAATCTGTGCTGAGAAAATGAAAAGGTGCATGCAGCTGATACTGCCAATGGCACCTCTGAGAGGTGTGCTGCTCTTTGCTGGCTATTACAAGGGAATAATAGAAAGTAGCACCGTGTTAAGCAAGCAGCTGCTCTCTGATAGCATCTTGGTTCCCGAAGGCAACACTCCTCTTCATATGCAGAAGTTTTATTAGTCTGCCTCCTAAGTTGACTTACTTTTATTTTCCAGCTCCAGAAGGCTGCAGAGGTGTTCCCAGGCCAACCTCATGACATTCAACAAGGCCAAGTGTAAGGTCCTGTACCTGGATTGGCACAATCCCAAGCACAGCTCCGGGCTGGGTGGGGAATGGCTGAGAGCAGCCCTGAGGAACAGGACCTGGGGGTCTGGGCTGATGCAAAGCTGAAGATGAGGCTGCAGTGTGAGTGCAGCCCAGACAGCAACTGTGTGCTGGGCTGCAGCAAGAGCAGCTGTGGGCAGCAGGGCAAGGGAGGGGATTGTGCCCCTTGGCTCTGCTCTCCTGCACACCACACCTGCAGCACTGTCTGCAGGTCTGCAGCCCCCAACACAAGAAGGACATAAAAGTGTTGGAGAGAGTCCAGAGGAGGCCACAAAGATGCTGAGAGGGCTGCAGCAGCTCTGCTCTAAGGACAGGCTGAGAGAGTTAGGGCTCTGCAGCCTGGAGAAGAGAAGGCTTCCAGGAGACCTTGGAGTGGCCTTCCAGTATCTGAAAGGAGCCTACAGGAGGGCTGGGGAGGGACTATTGACAAGGTCTTGTAATGACAGGTTGAGGAGGAATGGCAGAGGGCAGATTGAAACTGGATGTTAGGAGGAAGTTGTTTGCAATGAAGGTGGTGAGACACTGGCACAGGTTGCCCAGGGAGGTTGTGGCTGCTCCATCCCTGAAGGTGTTCAAGGCCAGGCTGGATGAGGTCTTGAGCATCCTGATCTAGTGGGAGGGGTCCCTGCCTATGGCACAGGGAGGTTGGAACTGGGTGATCTTTGAGGTCCCTTCCAAGCTAAACCATTCTATGATTTTAAGGAATTGAGCAGCTGAAAAAAAATACCTACACCAACATCCCCAAACTTCCTAAGAGCCAACCAGCTGCAACCTTCAGACCCTCATTCTCAATCTGAAATGCTATTTTCACAAGCTCTAACTAGTAATAGAAAAGAGAAGGATCTTTATTATATTTATGCAATTACTTCATGGCTATTGGTTTCATTATTTTTTTTTTTTTAATGATTTATTAGAAGCTTTTCCTGCATATTCTGATTTCCTGTTCCTGTGGAAGAGGACTGGATAAACAGAGAGAGATGAGAGTGATATTTACTTAGATGTTGGAAGTTCCCAGCAGTAATTCTAACCTTAGGGTGGGTTCTTGCATATCCATCGGAAATACCTGAGTATAGAAGTTTCCATGAGTTTTGGCAGAGTGCTAGTTTTGAACAGGAATTCTTCCTCTGCTTCCTGAATGCTTGTGGTGAACCCTGCTCAATTTCATATTTTTCTCTGTGCTCTCCCTAAAATTCCCTCTGCCAAGCTGTGAGATACTGGGACATAAATTTACAGCCTTTGTTACAGTAGTAGATTCACTTTTTTTACTTTCATGGAGGAGAAAACCCACACCACGGGAGATTCATTCTTGCAGCGAGATGGCTACTAGGTGGTCTCTAAGGACAGCAACACAGAAGCAGTTTCATCTGAGGGAAGACATGCAATCTATTCTGGGAATCAGCTCGGCTCTTCTGGTAGCTAAAACATTCTCCTGGAACATATTAAATTCTTCCTGAGGTGAAAGCTGCTAAGAAGTACACTAAAACTCAACCATTCATGTGCAATTTCTATCAACTATGAGAGCAGCAGATGCGGTTGCCAAAAGGAAGTGCTGTTATTGTTGCTGAAGATCTATAAATGGGAGCTTTGAAGGAATATACTTCCAAGAATGCTTAAAACACTTACAGTGGGGACAAAGGAAAACTAAAATCCCACTGGGAGTTTCCATTCTGCTTGCCTGTTTGGAAAAAAAAAAAAAAGAAAAAAAAAAAAAAAAAAAAAAAAAACCAAACCAAAACTGTGCTGAAAATGACAAGAAATTTCCTATGTGAAAGATTTTGTTTAAAATTCTGTCCATAATTTACTTACCAGGATAGGCTAGGATAGGATAGAAGAGAAAAGAGTAGGATAGGATAGGATAGGATAGGATAGGATAGGATAGAGTATAATAGAATAAAATATATTAGGATAGGATAGAATAGAATAGCATAGGAGAGAATAGAATAGGATAAAATAGGATAGAGTAGAATAGAATAAGATAGATTAGGATAGGATAGGATAGGATAGGATAGAAGAGAGTAGAAGAGAGTAGAAGAGAGTAGGATAGGATGGGTTAGAATGGAATAGAGCAGAACAGAATAGAATAGAACAGAACAAAATAGGATGGGTTAGGATAGGATAGTTTAGAATGGAATGGAATTAGAATGGAAGAGAATGGAATTAGAATGGAATGGAGTAGAATAGAATGAATGCCTTGAGTTGGAAAAGACCTTAAAGATCATCAGTTCCAGCTTCCCTGCTGTGCACAGCGACACCTTCCACTCAATCAGGTTGCTCAAGGTCTCATCCAACCTGGCCTTGAGCACCCCCAGGGAGAGGGCATTCATGACCTCCCTGGGCAACCTGTTCCAGATTCTCACCACCCTCACTGTAAAGGATTTCTTCTTCATAACCAAACTAAACCTACCCTCTTCATATCCAGACTAAATCTACCCTCTTCCATCTCGAATCCATTTTCTTTTGTCCTTTGTAAATGGCCTTTGTAAAATGTCTCTCCCCAGCTTTCTTTGCAAACCCCTTTCAGGTAGTGGAAGGTTATTCTAAAGGCTTCCCAGACCCTTCTCTGGGCTGAACAGCCCGAATTCTCAGCTTGGCACTACAGGAAAGGTTCTCCAGCCCTGTGTTCCTCTTCATGGCCTCCTCTGGACCCACTCAAACAGTCCCATGTCCTTCTTGTGCTGGGGCCACAAGAACTGGAGGCAGTACTCAGGATGGGATGTCACAAAAGCAGAGATTATTTGCCTCTTTCCTTAAGAAACCACTGCAGCAGAAAGTTTTGTTCTCCTCCTTTCCTGGCCACAAACATCGATTACGCTCAAGAATCAGATATTAAAAGTGTTGCCCCCACCTTTTTCCTCCCAAGTGGAGAAAAAAACAAAAACAAAACCAAACCCCTCCCAAAAAATTAAAGACACCTTGGCTGCACAGAATTCAGAAAATAGATCCAGGAATGCCAGAGCCACCTGCCATGAAATTACACATTTTGCTAGAAATAGATATTGATTCTCATCTGCAGCCAGGGGCAGTCAGATGGCAAAGGTGGAAATTGCAGGTTCCCCCAGCAGTACTGAGGAAAGCTGACACCCTCTCAACTCCCTCCCCTCCCCAAAATATAAGAGAAATAATTCTTAGTTTGGATAATTTTTTTTACAGGGGAGGCAGGATAGTGAAGTGGAGATTAATGTGTATGTAGGTGACTATTCCCTTGCTTCACCAGCACTGCTAGAATCTGCACAGTCAGTGCTGGATTCAGGATATCTGAGGCTGCATCAAATCAAAATCTTTCTTTTCTAGCTTTAAAGTGCTTCGGGTACAGGATATCTCCAAGATATTTTTTAGCTAGCATCTCAAAATGAGTTATCTTAGAGTTATTAGAAATAAATTCTCAGCAGTGAGGGCGGGAAGAGACTGGCACAGGTTGCCCAGGGAGGTTGGGGATGCTGCCTTCATGGAGGTGCTCAAGGCCAGGCTGGAAGGTCTCCCTGCCCATGGCAACCCCATGGCTGGGAGCTTGGAATGAGATGATCTTGAAGGTCCTTTCCAACTCGAACCATTCTATGATGCTATGACTTCACAGACTTCATTCACGTCATGATTGTCTCATCATTGTTATTGCCCTCATCTTTTATCTTGTCTTCAGCTTCCAGAGTCAAACATTCTCCTCATTCAAATGAATTTTCTCTTCTCTGGTCCTTTGCCACAGTACTGAACATGACTACCTGCAGCACTCTGTACAGTTCTGGAGCCCCCAACACAAGAAGGACATGGAAGTGTTGGAGCCAGTCCAGAGGAGGACACCAAGATGCTCAGAGGACTGCAGCAGCTCTGCTATGAGGACAGGCTGAGAGAGTTGAGGCTCTGCAGCCTGGAGAAGAGAAGGCTGCCAGGAGATCTTGGAGTGGCCTTCCAGTATCTGAAAGGGGCTACAGGAGGGCTGGGGAGGGACTTTTGACAAGGTCTTGTAATGACAGGACTGGCAGAGGGCAGATTGAAAGTGGATGTTAGGAGGAAGTTGTTTGCAGTGAGGGTAGTGAGACAGTGGCACAGGTTGCCCAGGGAGGTTGTGGCTGCTCCATCCCTGGAGGTGGTCAAAGCCAGGCTAGATGAGCCCTTGAGCAACCTCTTCTAGTGGGAGGTGTCCCTGCCTATGGCACAGGGGAGGTTGGAACTGGATGAGCTTTGTGGTCCCTTCCAACATAAACCATTCTATGATTCTGTGATTCTAAATGTGTATGAAGAGTGAAGAGTTTTTAGGTAATGTCAGCAGATTTGATGGGCAATCTTTGTATGGTTCTGCACTGCCTAAATGCATGAGGATTAACCTACTGAGGCAAATCCAGAACTAATAAATTCCTAATGAACTTCTGAGCAGTTATTAGTGTAATATGTGTTAAGCTGGTGACGATTGACAGCTGCAAAGGGGGAAAAAAAATGATGGATCCAAGCAGAGAAAAAGTTTAAGCTTGAGGCCAAAATTAACAAGCAAACAAACACAAAACCCCACAAACCACCACACTGCCACACACATTTTAGTTATGGCATTCATTAAAACAATGAAAGGAATCAGGAGTGAACACTGTTTAGAAAACTCTGGTGGAGATGCTGTGTTAGCATTGCTTTTATTTCAAAGGACAGCATCCAGCAAATAATAAAAGCAAAAAAAAAATAAAAATATTTTTTTTAATACCACTGAGATCTTCTTTTGTGCCACCAAACTCTCAAACATCAGGTGCAGTATTCAACTCAAAACAAAAGGTTTTTAAAAGAAGAGGCAGGTCTCAGCTTAGTTTTCACTTCCAAGAAGCTGAAACACAGGGCTCTGTGCTGAAAAACTGGAGAGGCACTTGGGGAGCTTCATTCAAATGCCAAATGCCTTTAGCATACATCACTTAGCTTGCACTGCATGAAAGAGACAGGCAAGTAAATGACTTCTTCCCATAAAACTGACTTACAGCATCAAGAGAGGATGGCTGAGCAAAAACATGTGGTCTTCAATGTGAGAGAGACAGAGAGAGAGCAAAGTGACACTTAAGAAAACCTTAATAAAATCCAGAATCAAATCAAAATGCAAAGTCTACTTTGAAAGCCATAGCTGGGTAGAGCCTACAAATCAGCAAGAGGAAGAGCATCTTTATGGCCCTCCTCTGGAGTCACTTCAACAGTTCTGCTGCTCCAAACAGTACTGAGCCCTTCTTTATAGAAATGGAGTAATTTTGGTTGGAAAAGGCTTCTAAAATATCTAACCCAACCGTCAGCCTAACACCCACCACGACCACCACACCGTGTCCTGAAGTGTCATATGTGCCATTCTCACCTGTTGCTGTGTGATTACCTTTTTTTTCCATAACGTGCCTGCTGAAGCTGGGGCAATTGCCACTACGTCTTTGGTACCTGTGGTGCTTCAGCTGCATTTCAGGATCCATTTCAAGCAGATGTCTTTGTCCAGAAGTTACCTTAAAATTCATAAACATCACAGAGGCTTAGAAAAGCATTATCAGATAGTTTGCAAATCCTCCTTCCCTCAGGGATTTCTCCTTATCTGAAGAGGCAAGTACGTGCTGCTTTGCTTGCCTGATGTCCTTGAAAGGTAACAGCATCATTTTTATGTTGCTGCTTAATTCTATGGTTTTAAACTGGAATTATCCAGTTGTGAAAAGCTGGCGGTGGCTGAAACAAGTGGTAGATTGCATTCAAACTGGTGCTGCTCTCTTTCCATTTTTTTTCCTTTCCCCCTTTTATTCCTTTCCCCCCTTTGTTTCCATTTCTCCTTCTTTATATCTTTTCCTTTTCCCCTTTTTCTCCTTCTTTTCATTTTTCTCCATTTTTCCTTCCCCCACCTTTCTTTTCCTTTTCTCCTTAATTTCCTTTCCCTCTTTTTTTCTTATTTCCTTTTTTCCCTTTGTACTTTTTCTCCTTTCCCCCTTTCTCCCTTCCCCCCCTTTTTGTTCCTTTTCTCCTTATTTCCTTTCCCTCTGTTTTTTTCCTGTTTCCTTTTCTCCCTTTGTACTTTTTCTCTTTTCCCCTTTTTTTCCCCTTTTTGTTCCTCTTTTCCTTTCTCCCTTTTCCCCCTTTTTGTTACTTTTCTCCTTAATTTATTTTTTCCTTTTTCCCGTTTTTAAACTTCCCTCCTTTTTTCCATTTTGTTCCTTTTCTCCTTCATTTCTTTTTCCTTTTTCCCCTTTTTAAACTTCCCCCCTTTTCTCCTTCTTCACCTTTTTCCTTATTTTCCCTTTTCTCCTTCTTTTCCTTTTCCCCCTTTTCACCTTTTCCCCCCATTTTCCCTGTTTGTTCCTTTTCTCCTTCATTTCCTCATTTTTTCCTATTTCCTTTTTTCCCTTTGTCCTTTTTCTCCTTTTCCTTTTTTTCCTTTCCCCCTCTTTTCTCCTTTTTACCTTGTTGTTGCTTTTCTCCTTCATTTCCTTTCCCACTTCTTTCCCTTTTCCTTTCCTTTTCCCTCTTATTCCTTTTTTCCTTTCCTCCTATTTTCTTTTTTTTATTTTCTCCTTCATTTTTTGATTTTTTTTCCTTTCCCCTCCTCATCAGGCACCAAATTCCTGTTGGATATGCAAGTACACAGAGGCTCATGTCTTAACCATCATGACTTCCATGTTGGAGCTTGCACTCAACAGTAACAAGGCCAGAATGCTACAACTTCATATTAATTTCCAGGGAGGAAGTTAGCATAGATATGGCTGTACAGAGATGGAAAAAAATGGGACAATACTTGCCTGATGATCAGGAAAAGCTTTCTCCTTCTAATCTGGAAAGAGGCATTTTGAGAATTGGACTGTCCCTACCTTCATCTTTTGCTGCTGCTGTGATCAAGATTATGCCAAAGACCCAATTCTGGAAATGTCTCCACGAAGACCAGAGCTAACAACTCATAAAAGGAAGAAGCTGAGTTTGGATGAAATATCAAAGGGCTTGTAGCTTTTAACCTACAGTGCCCATTTAGGCATGTCCTGAAAGGAAAAAAAAAAAATAGAGTTATTAGAGTTTATAAACAATTGCAGCACTGGCAAGAAGGTACTTCTGGGCTTGGGTTTGGATTCTGTTACTTAGCTTTATTGGGTGAAGATTATGTTACTGTTAAGTATCTAATTTACTTCTCATAATTGAAAGGAGAAAATGGAGTTGATGAAGTAGAAACTTGTAAAGTATTATAGGCAATTTATCTGCTAGCAATTAAACAGGGGTAATAGCATCCATTTAAAAAGCAACTGGTTTGGCCACTGCTTGTTCAGAGAAAGGAGGCAAAAGTGTTAGATTCAATGCAATTATGTGAGAGCAAAGAGGGAAAATTGAGTGATTCGGTTAAATGTTAGTCAAGTTTAAGAACTCATTCCATGTCCTCCCTGTGTTGATGGTATCAGCAATAATCGTAGAAATCACAGAATCAAAAGAAAAGGACCACAAGGATCATCTAGTTCCAACACCCTGCCATGCCCAGGGACACCTTACGCTAGGTCAGGCTGTCCAGAGCCTCATCCAGCCTGGCCTTAAACACCTCCAGGGTTGAGGCTTCCACCATCTCCCTGAACAACCTGTTCCAGGCTCTCACCACCCTCATGCTGAAGAACTTCATCCTAACATCCAGTCTGAATCTACCCATTTTTAGCTTTCACAGAATCACAGAGTTAACCAGGTTGGAAAAGACCTCTAGAATCATCGAGTCCAAACTATTACCTAACCCTTCCATTGATCCATTCCCTCCAGTCCTATCAATACCTGACATGCTAAAAAGTCCCTCCCCAGCTTTCTTGTAATAATATCCCTCTTGTAATAATATCCCTCACTCACCTCCCCCTCTACTCCTGAATTTTAATGGAAGAGAATCGTAGAAAGGTTTAGGTTGGATGGGGCCTCAAAACTCATCCAGTTCCAACCCCCCTGTGCCATAGGCAAGGACACCTCCCGCTAGAACAGGTCGCTCAAGGCTTCAAGAGACTAAGATTTTTTTTTTATTATTAAGATGAAAAATTTCTAAGATTAAGGAGAGGAAGAACAATCAAAGGAGAGGAAGAACAAATTTTCCAAGAAAACTAAATTTGTGGTTAAAGAATTGCCTCAATTCTCCTACTCTCCAAATGAAGTCTGGGAACTTCAGAACCTTTAATGAAACACATCTGCAGGCTGTAACATCTTCAAGGACTCCCCATTGCATAGGCACAGTGCACTGCCTGCTGTGCCCAGGTTTAATAAATGCTCATAGTTAGCAAAAGAGGCAAAGAGATACACAAAGACTGCAGAAAGTTGTGGATGGAATTGGCTCCATCATCTCCAGTTAACAGCTGCCCTTGTGTAGGAACAGTGTTCTGTCCTCTGGATTTTTCTTAGGCATTAAACTAAAAAAGTAAAATCAGCTATAGCATAAAAATAATAAATAAATTATGACTTAGGGAAAAAGTAAAAAAGAGAGAAAAAAAAACCAAAACAACCCAAAACTATTTCCAAAGCAAAATCTATTATTTTTAATTCATCTCTTACTCATTCTTCTCTTATTGGCCTCTTTCCTCCAACAATTCAGTCATTCTCTTTCCCCGTGAATGTAGTTACAGCTCCAAAGAGCAATTCAAATTTGAATCGTCCTCCACAATTCAATCTTAATGTAAGTTCAAGGCTGAAGCTCTGCTGTGGATTTTACACTTTTTTTTTTTTTTTTTTTTAA
>VWZI01017920.1:44355-55583 GCA_013396835.1 Psilopogon haemacephalus
ATTTAAGTGTGTAACCTAAGTATATAGTGTATAACCTATGTTATATAGTACATAACCTATGGCATACAGTATACGACCTACAAATGTTTATCTAGGAAGTGAAATGGTACAACATAAGCCGGTTTTGTTGTTGCTTTTGCCTAACTCTGAATTGCAACTGAGTTAATTTTATATTAAGCCAGGTTGTATTACAGGATATAAGCAGACAAGTAGATGTTGGTGGATGGATGAGGCTGGGAATTCACACCTTGATTTTGTTTTCTTCACAAAGGGGAGGGGTTGAGCTTTGTCCCCCTAATCAGGTTATTTGAACCTCCCTGATGACCATCAAAGCAGGATGGATGAGGCGTGGAGCAACCTGGTCTTGAGGAAGGTGTTTCTGCCCAGGGCAGGGGGTTTGGAAGTAGATGATCTTTGAGGTCCTTTCTAACCCAAACCATTCCATGAATCTCTGCCTCTCTGTGCCTTTGTGTTTGTGGGGGTGAACCTTTAGTCACATAATGAATAAGCATACAACTAGGAAATTAATAAATTAAAAATCGAGGTTTGTATTCTAAATAAATTCTAAATAAATAAAGTGCTTCATATATTAACAAAAAACAGACAGATGGCCAAAGCATTCTGTGAGGATGCTATGCAATTCTGTGCAAAAACATGCTCAAGAAGAAGGCTGAAGAAAACTGCTTTTTTTTTTTTTTTTTTTTTTTTAAACAAACCCCTTCAAATATTTNNTTTAATCAAACCCCTTCAGATATTTTGGAGAAACTCCAATGAAATGGATTCCTAGAAATATGATGGCATTTTTATGGCAATTTGTTATTTCTGTAGGCAAGCTCTTGTCAGCTCCAGACTCAGATAGCCTAAGAGGAATTCCTTTAACAATGGCCAACACAACGAAAATTACAATTTCTTCCTCAACTTCTAACTCGCTTGCAACTTGCTGTCACTCGGTGATGATCTATTAACAGATTTTAGTAAAAAAAAAAAAAAATAGTGGCTCATGAGGTCATTTATCATAGAATCGTTTAAGTTGGAAGGAACCTCAAAGCTAAGGCTGTTCCAATCCTCCTATGCTATGGGCAGGGACATCTCCCACTAGAAAAGGTTGCTCAAGGCCTCATCCAGCCTGGCCTTGAACACCTGCAGGGAGAAAGCAGACACAACCTCCCTGGGCAACCTGTGCCAGTGTCTCACCACCCTCACTGCAAACAACTTCCTCCTAACATCCACTTTCAATCTCCCCTCTGCCAGTTTAAACCCATTACTCCTTGTCCTGTTACAAGACATTGTCAATAGTCCCTCCCCAGCCCTCCTGTAGCCCCCTTCAGATATTGGAAGGCTACTCTAAGGTCTCCTGGCAGCCTTCTCTTCTCCAGGCTGCAGAGCCCCAACTCTCTCAGCCTGTCCTCAGAGCAGAGCTGCTGCAGCCCTCTCAGCATCTTCACAGCCTCCTCTGGACTCACTCCAACAGTTGAATACCCTTCTTGTGCTGGGGGCTGCAGAGCTGCACTCAGTGCTGCAGGTGTGCAGGAGAGCAGAGCCAAGGGGCACAATCCCCTCCCTCACCCTGCTGCCCACAGCTGCTCTTGCTGCAGCCCAGCACACAGTTGCTGTCTGGGCTGCAGTCACACTGCAGCCTCATCTTCAGCTTTGCACCAGCCCAGACCCCCAGGTCTTGTTCCTCAGGGCTGCTCTCAGCCATTCCCCACCCAGCCTGGAGTTGTGCTTGGGACTGTGCTGATCCAGGTGCAGGACCTTACACTTGGCCTTGTTGAATGTCATGAGGTTGTCCTGGGCACAGCTCTGCAACCTGTTTGGATCCCTCTGGATGGATCCCTGCCCTCTAGCAAGTCAACTGTGCCACTCAGCTTGGTGTCATCCGCAGACTTGCTGAAGGTGCACTGATTCCTCTGCCCATGTCACTGACAAAGATGTTAAACAGCACTGGGCCCAGCACTGACCCATGAGGGACATATATGCAGTGATAATGTACAGCCAAATACAGAGGGATATTATTCCAAAGGCTTCTGGAAAACCAGAGGGGAATTTTGTGTAAAGTCAAGGCCAGCTCAAGGTCTGCCCCAACCATTTCCATGATCTTCACAACACAGATGTGTGTGTGTGTGTCTGCTTGCAGAGCAGGCTGGAAAACCAAAAAAACATTGTGTGGTTTGGTTTTAGTATTTTTAATAGTTATTCTTAATCAATAGAAATGCGACGATCATTTCCTAACGTCAAGTATCATCCTAGAGGGCTGGGCAGGAAAAGAACTCTGATTTGCTATAGATGGTAAAATCCATGATTAAACACTCTGGGAGGGGGAGGAATACATTACTGCTTTTATTGCTGAATGGGAAGAATAATTCTTGGATGGATGCCTAATAGAAACAGTGATGGCTCTGGAGGAATTTCCTTTCAGAGAGATTAAACTGTGTGACTGCAGAATTGATTTTAGGATATTGGTGCTCAAGAGAATAGTGCCAGCTCTGGAGTGAGGGACTGTACTGAGGAAGGATTCTTTTTATGTTTGCTTGAATCACTCAGATCAACATTTAAGCTTGTCCTCTTAAATTTTGTTCCAGCACTCAGACATCCTTGCAGACCTCAATACTTCCTAGTGCCTTAGTCAAGAGAATAGAACCATAGAATGGGCTGGGTTGGAAGGGACATCCAAAGGTCATCTAGTCCAACCCCCTCTGTATTCAGCAGGGGCATCCTCCACTTGATCAGGTTGATCAGAGACCTGTTGAGCCTTACCTTGAATATCCTGTTCAATATCTTTATTGATGATCTGGATGAGGGGACTGAGTCCTTCCTTAACCAGCTCCAGGGATGAGGCTTTCACCACCTCCCTGGGCAACCCTTTCCAGACTCTCACCGCCTCCATGCTGAAGAACTTCTTCCTAACATCAATTCTGAATCTACCCATTTCTAGCTTTGTTCCATTCCCCCTCAGTCCTATCACCTGACAGCCTAAAACATCCCTCCCCAGCTTTCTCAATCCTAGAATCCTTTTCCAACCTTAATGATTGCATCATCTGAACAATTATTTTGTTTAAAAGTTGGATGGAATTATGAATGGCAAAGGTTTATACAGCAGGGAAAGTCTGGTTGAAGCCATTCCCTGTGGGAAGCAGACCAAGCAGCTCCTCCAGAGGGAGAATTTCTTTTTTTTTTGAGTGCAGCAAAAAATTGTTGTTTGCGAGATAGGTTAGCACAGAAAGCATCTCCTAACTGAGCAGCTGTGGTGCCATGCACAGAGGGAAAACAGCTACTACCGCTAGGCAAATGTTTATTTGGGGTGTCAGAAGTAACATTTGCTTTTTCTGCTTTAATTTACTGGACATATGCAAAGCATAATTTATTGTTATTAATTTTTTTTTTTTTTTAATCCACCCAGTAGTGTGCTGAGCATCTCTGTGTTGCAGATGTCTGGGGCACTGCAGAAGTGCTGCAGTTTCTCAGCACATCTTCCCTCCCACCAGAAGGTTACCAGATGATTGGGCTCCTAGCTGGGCTGCGTGGCGCAAGAGAAGGTTGCGCTTGCAAGGGCAAGGGGAGGCAAAAAAAAAAACCCAAAAACAAAAAATGTTTTCCAGTGATTATTAAAAGATACCAGAGATTCTCTGGTGAAAACTGAGAAATTGAGAATACAAACTCTAAGCTCAAGGGGGAGAGCAGGGACATGGTATTAGCCGTGTGGAATGCACTCCTGGAAGATGTTCCTCATGGAAGAGTGAATCCTGATCAAAATGATGTGCACTCCCTGTGCGGTCACCCTGTGATTTCACTTCCACTCCTCTTGAAAGCATAAAGCTAAAGCACAAAAATGCCTGGTTAAAATAAACTTAAACCAGCTGCCCTCAAGGTTTTTCCATGTGGGATTTGTTTGTATCTTTGTAGTACCCAATTAAGAGCCTTTTAGTCTCATTTACAGCAATGCTCTAAATGTCAGTATGGCTTTTAGGAGCAGATAATGAATAGTTCATGTTTGGACTGGATTATTATAGCCTGATTTTTAATGTGTTGGGTTTTTTTTTCCCTTTCTATTTATTTTCTACTCTGAAAAGTACTTTGAGCTCCTTTCTTTCTTGCTTGCTTGCTTTCCTTTTTTTTTCCTTTCTTCCTTAATCTTCCTTCCTTCCTTCCTTCCTTCCTTCCTTCCTTCCTTCCTTCTTCCTTCCTTCCTTCCTTCCTTCCTTCCTTCCTTCCTTTCCTTCTTGCTTTTCTTTCTTGCTTTCTTCCTTCCTTTCTTCCTTCCTTCCTTTCTTCCTCCCTTTTTTCCTTTCTTCCTTCCTTTCTTTCTTCCTTCCTTCCTTTCCTTCTTGCTTTTCTTTCTTGCTTTCTTTCTTCCTTCCTTCCTTCCTTTCCTTCTTGCTTTTCTTTCTTGCTTTCTTGCTTCCTCCCTTTCTTCCGTTCTTTCTCTTTCTTTCTTTCTTTCTTTCTTTCTTTCTTTCTTTCTTTCTTTCTTTCTTTCTTTCTTTCTTTCTTTCTTTCTTTCTTTCTTTCTTTCTTTCTTTCTTTCTTTCTTTCTCCCTTTCTTTCTTTCTTTCTCCCTTTCTTTCTTTCTTTCTCCCTTTCTTCCTTCCTCTCTTTCTTGCTTTTCTTCTTTATTGCTTGCTTGCTTTCTTTCCTTCTTTCTCCCTTTCTTCCTTCCTCTTTCTTTCCTTCCTTCCTTCCTTCTTTCTCCCTTTCTTCCTTCCTCTCTTTCTTGCTTTCCTTCTCTTTCTTTCTTTTTTTCTCTTTCTTTCTTCCTTTCTTCCTGTCTTCCGTTCTTTCTTCCTTTCTTCCTTTCTTCCTTCCATAATACTCAAAAGCAGTGGTATGGAATTAAGTCTTTTCTCTCTTTTCAACTCCACGCCTTAAGAATGTGAATACTGCAATCCAGATAATTTGACCTCTATTCCAAGTCTAATTAATCAGGAATGTTATTAATAAATGCAGTTGTGGTCTGTTCATTCCAATGCTTTATTTATGCATGAAAGTAACCACAGCTGATTGTATTCCATCCTGTCATCCCCATGCCACTCTCAGTGGCATAAGATGTTAAGATTTGCTTTCTAAATAGAAGATTCTTTATTATTTTCACAAGCTCTATCAGGCTACCTCATTCTTTACCAGACTGGCATCTGTGGTTAATTGCAGACTGGGTAAGATTTTAATTAGATATAATTTTTCTCCTCCATGTCAGATTAATTTCATTCCGTTCTATTTTCAGGGAGGGTTCTTTTTTTATGCTGTTTTTTTTTTACATACCAGATATAATTTTTTGTTGTTGTTGTTGATATCTTTCATATTTCGCACATATTTTGAAACTGAAGTTGATGTTGTGACATGAGAGTGGTCAGGCACTGAAATGAGCTGCCCAGGGAGGTGCTTGAGTCACCCACCCTGGATGTGTTTAAGAGTCGTTTGGATGTGGTGCTTGGGGATATGGTTTAAGGTGAATCATCATAGAATCAGAGAATCAACCAGGTTAGAAGAGACCTCCAAGATGGCCCAGTCCATCCTATCACCCAGCCCTATCCAATAACTAGACCATGGCACTAAGTGCCCCATCCAGGCTTTGGTTGAACACCTCCAGGGACAGCAACTCCACCACCTCCCTGGGCAGCCCATTCCAGTGCCAATCACTCTCTCTGTGAAGAACTTCCTCCTAACATCCAGCCTGTACCTGCCCTGGCACAACTTGAGACTGTGTGCTTTCCTTCTGTTGCTGGCTGCCTGGGAGAAGAGCCCAACCCTACCTGGCTACAACCTTCCTTCAGGGAGTTGTAGACAGCAATGAGGTCTGCCCTGAGCCTCCTCTTCTCCAGGCTTCTCCAGAATCTTGTGGAGTAGGGTTATAGGTTGGACTTTGCCAATGTGGATGTTTCTGTGATTCTTTTGAACAGGCTTGTTGGTTTTTTTTTTTAGAGAGACTTGCCAGAGGGAGAGAAATGTTACACATCCATAAGAACCATCAAATCTTTCCAGCTGGCCGTGGATAATTCCAGTTTATAAGCAGGTGTATGAGAAGGTTGAGTTTTTTTTGGTATTTATTTGCATTTTTCCCTATTAACTGGCTGCACATTACCATCCATACCAACATAGAAGGGCTTGCACAAAATATTAACCATCTGAGTTACTGGGGGCAGTGAATCTGCCTCACTTCAGGTTTGTTTGTGTTCTTTATCCCCTGCAAAGGCAGAGATCTGTGAGATGCATTTCACGGACAGTTAATTATGCAATGCAGTTGGAAGAAGCGATGCAGTGAGAATGGGTAGAGCTCCTTTCCTGCAAAAACCCAACCACCCTCGGGGTGTTCCGTGGAATTAATTTCAAATTGAATCTTGTAAGTAAATGAGATAAGTTCCCTGCTCCTCCAGGTCATCACAAAACTATTAACAAAACTTTGGTTTTGTTAAAATAAAATAACAACGGAGCTCCGTTTCCACAACCTTAATTTTTCAAGTCTGGTTATGCCATCAAATTCTAACAGCACTGAGATTTTTTTCTCCACTTATTCCTATTCAGAACTTGTCACATCGTTACACTTAAAAAAAAAAACAACCTAAAAAACACACACACAAAAATAACATATGGGAATAATCCTTCTCATACCTGTGGCTGGATGAGGAATTAAAAATCCATCTTCCAGACGATGTTTCTGATGTCAGTGAAGTCTTGGCACAGATCCACTGAGCACTGGAGAGTCATGCTGCAGCTAAAGGTCTGACTCTGCAGAGAGAAAAACAAACAAACAAACAAAAAAATCAAGAGAATATACAAAAAACACTAAGTTTTGAGAAGCCAGGCAGGTGGCTTTATCAGCTACAGACTGCTTGACACAGGCAGTTGTCCCTTTGCCCACTTCTGTCTCCTAAATTAATAATTTTCACTAGGTTAACCACTTTCTTGTTTCCAGGATTAATTTGGTACAACAATTCCCTTCATTTCAGTTTGGGCCTTGTAGGTAGAAGAGAGAAGTTCCTTGCTTTTCTGTGCTGTAAAGTGGGATTACCACCCAAGATATGAAAAGTGACCTGAGTTACATTGATATGGAAACCAAGAGTTAGTAGCATCTCCAAGAAAGCTTCTGCTGGCCATACACCATCATCTGTTTCCAACACCCCTGCCATGGGTGCTTAGGGATATGCTTCAAGGTGAATCTTGTAGGCTAGGGTTATAGGTTGGATTTGGTGATCCTGAGGGTCTTTGCTAACCTGGATATTTCTATTTCTGTGAAAGCCTCATCCAGCCTGGCCTTGAACACCTCCAGGGTGGGAGCATCCTCAGCCTCCCTGGGCAATCTGTTTCAGACTCTCACCACTCTCACTGTACAGAATTTCTTTCTAATCTCCAGTCTCAATCTCCCCTCTTCCAGCTCAAATATATTGTCCTTCATCCTATCACTCCCAGCCCTTGTCAAAAGTCCCTCCCCAGCTCTCCTGTAGCCTCCTTCAGATGCTGGAAGGCTGCACCTTCTTCTCTCCTTCTTCTCTTCACCTTCTTCTCTCTGGGCTGAACAACCCCAATGCTCTCAGCTTGTCCCTATAGGGGAGGTTGTCCAGCCCTCTCATCATAGAAATCATAAAATCACAGAATGTCAGGGGCTGGAAGGGACCCCAAAAGCTCATCTGGTCCAGTCGGCCTGCCAGAACAGGATCTCCTAGACTAGATCACACAGAAGCACATCCAGGTGAATTTTAAGTATCTCCAGAGAGGGAGACTCCACACCCCCCTTGGGCAGCCTCTTCCAGTCTTCTGTCACCTTCACAGGGAAAAAAATCCTCCTCATGTTTAAATGAAACTTCCTATGCCTCGGCTTCCACCCATTGCCCCTTGTCCTGTCACTGGGCATCACCCAGCAGAGCCTGGCTCTAGCCTCCTGCCACTCACATTTACATCTTTATAACCATTGCTGAGGTCACCTGTCAGCCTCCTCACCTTCCTGGCCTCCTCTGGACCCACTTCAGCAGTTTCATGTCCTTCTTATGCTGGGGGCACCAGGACTGGATGGAGTAATATGTAAGCTAGAAGTGGTTTGCATCTCTCTCTCTACACACACACACATACACACACACATATATATAAATACACAGACACACACACACATATATATACATACACATATATACACACACCTATCTATTTACTAGCTTCAGTGGCTAAGGAAAAAACTCTCAATCAACTTTTAAATTCATGGTTTTTATGTCTGACTTACTTCTTACGGCCTTCCTAAGCTCATATGAAAATGCTGAGATGATCAGGGAGTAGAAGCAAATCACTTTAATTGTGGGTTAGGGGACCATTAGCCCACTCCTGAGTGTACTAAACCTCTGCACAGTGGTATCAGAAAGCCTCTGGGAGTTTGGGGATGAAGCTGATTACTGTAATAGAGATTTAGGTGAGACTGGGTTAATTCCTGCAGTGTTAAATAGTATATTATTTGGTGCCCGAAGGCAAGCCTTGGAGTAAAATAAACCCTGCCTGCACAGCAAGATGAGATTATTACAGCCAGGAGAGAAAAAAACCTTCAAGCAGGCATTCTTGTCTGTGACTCTTATTGATATTTTATGTAATATTCCCTTTTAAATACTGAAGAGAAGCACTTGTGAAATCCTGTGTATGGATTTGCTCTCAGAATGGTTTATCTTTCTTTACAACACCTTAATAGAATGAATCAACAGTGGTGCTGCAAAGGTGTGCACTCTTTGGAGCTTCAAGTAGATTTATATTGTGTGGCATATAAATAGGAATTGTATAGGCAAATGAAAATAAGAGTTTGTTGTAAAGTGCTAGAAGAGATTTCCTGAATGAAAGAGACAGCTTTGATTTTTGAAAATACGGAGTAAATAGCCCAAAGGTGTAGGGGTTTGTTTTGTGTTTTTTTTTTTCTCCCCTCATACCAACGCATCCTATGTTCATCCTGTCAAATATCATTGCTGATGAAATCGGCAGAATAGAATAGAATAGAATAGAATAGAATAGAATAGAATAGAGCAGAATACAACAGAATGGAAGAGAATAGAATGGAATGGAGCAGAATAGACTAGAATGGAATGGAATGGAACGGAACGGAACGGAACGGAACGGAACGGAATAGAATAGAATAGAATAGAATAGAATAGAATAGAATAGAATAGAATAGAATAGAATAGAATAGAATAGAATAGAATAGAATAGAATAGAATAGAATGGAATGGAATGGAATGGAATGGAACAGAATAGAGCAGAATAGACTAGAATGGAATGGGATGGAATGGAATAGACTAGAATGGAATAGAACAGAATAGAATAGAGCAGAATAGACTAGACTAGACTGGAATGGAGTAGAATAGAATAGAATAGAGCAGAATAGCACGGAATAGAATAGAATAGAGCAGGATAGAATAGAATAGAATAGAATAGGCCAGGTTAGAACTGCAAAGTCTAAGAGAAACATGCAGAGTTGGTACCTATTTGCCTTATTCTAAAAATCCACAGTTAACAGAAACCTTGCAGCTTTTGAAATATGTTTTTCATGTTTGAGCAACTTATTGCACTGCCTGCTAGTTATTATTGAACACAAAAAACAAACAAAAAAAGAATTTAGTATTTGTGAATCTTTCATAAATAAATAAATAAATATCCTGAAATATTGATATGAGGAGAGCAGAAATGAGGCTCTTCAGATAGATGCTACCTATTGAGTTCTGGCTTCTGGTAAAGTCTGAAAGTCACCAAATTTGGCTTTCTGTAACCTGAAATATGAACTTGGAGGGGGGGGAAAAAAAAAAAAAAAAGGTCTGAGCTATGAGCATTCCTAATTTAACACAGATTCACAGTTTGCACTGGGTTGCAAGGTACTCTCTCTGAATCCAACTCCCCTGCAGTCAGCAGGGATACCTCCAACTAGAGCAGGCTGCCCAGGGCCACACTGGGGCTGATATTTTACATGCACGGAGCTACAGCATGTTTTGAAGCAAGTTATGAGCATGTGATAGGCATTTGCTAAGTGTGAGTACTTCCCTGCCTGTGAGAGAGGAGAGAAAATGTCAGTGCTTTAATTAAAGATCTTCCTGTTCATGAGAAGTTTTCTGCCTTTCATTTTTGCCAGCTACTGCCATGCTGACTTGCAGCTCCACTGCCAACAGAGAAGTTGCAGAATCATCATTCTCCTTTGCAAAACCTACATTCTTTTGTCGTCATGACATCAAGACAAAGGCAAAAGGAAATTGGGAAACGTGTCTTAATCTATTTCCTTTTTAAGCTGGAGCTTCATTCCCCCTCTCAGGAAACGCTGAGTTACTTGGCTTCAGGAGATTGGGTTGCAGATGAAAATGCTCAGCATCTTCCTGAAGGCATTGAAGGCAGAAAGTGAGCGAGCTCACTTCAGAGGTCTATAATGCAGGCATCTGTGCTTGTCACCACAGGCCTCTTCTCTGCTGTTGATGGAGCAAGACACAGCCTTATAAAAAGTAATTAATCTGCTCTATCATGGATCTCCAAGCTGAAATGAATTATGCCCCAGGGTGCTTTTTACTGTCTGTTGCCTGCAATAGGAGTATTGAACGAGGAGTTCAGGAAAATTTCATCAGCTTACTCCTGTAGCTGTTATCTAAATGAGGAACAGAAAAGTGAGGAAGGCACAAAAGGGCAGGGGCAACAAATGAGAGTAGAATTCTTTGAGAATCACGGAAACATTCAGGTTGGAAAAGACCCTTGGGATCACCAAATCCAACCAATAAACTTATTCCACAATAAGTTGAGCCAGGGAAGGTTTAGCTTGGATATTGGGAAGAACTTCTTTCCTGTGAGAGTGGTCAGGAGTTGAAACAGGCTGCCCAGGGAGGTGGTGGAGTCCCCATCCCTGGAGGTGTCCAAGAAACCTGTGGCCATGGCACTTGGGGATATGGTTTAGTGGCCATGGTGGTGTCAGGTTGATTGTTGGACTGGATGACTGTAGGAGGTCTGTTTCAGCCTTAATGAGTCTCTGTTTCTATGAACTCCAACATTATCTAGGTTAGAAGAAACCAGAAAGCCATGAAAAAAAAATGGCTAAAACACTGAGCTAAGACACCGTAGATGACTTCTTCCTAAACAAATTTATCTCTTGATCTCTACAAGCAAGTTCCATGCCCAGGTTTCAAATGCTCCTTTAGGATAACGTATGCCAAATCAATCTTCTTTCTTCCTTTCTTCCTCCCTTCCTTCCTCCCTTCCTTCCTTCCTCCCTTCCTTCCTTCCTTCCTTCCTGCCTTCCT
>VWZI01017920.1:60278-76717 GCA_013396835.1 Psilopogon haemacephalus
TTATTTAATATTTTTTATTTTATTATTTAATTCAATTTATTTTTATTTGCAAATTTTATTTTATTTTATTATTTTATTTAAATTTAATTATTTTATTGAATTTTATTTTTTTATTTTTAAGATTATTTTTTTTTTAAATTTCAAAGTTCTTTGTCCAAGTTGATTTTTTCAGAAGTACTGGGCAACAGATTGGAGCAAAGCACCGAAAGAATGCAGCAAAGCTGGAGGTGGGGAGATTGAGACTGGATGTGAAGAGGAAGTTGTTGAGCATGAGAGTGATGAGAGCCTGGAATGGATTGCCCAGGGAGGTGTTTGGGGCCGCATCCCTGGAGGTGTTTAAGGCCAGGCTAGATGAGGCTGTGGGCAGCCAGATCTAGGGTAGGGTGTCCCTGCCTATGGCACAGTGGGGTTGGAACTGGCTGATCCTTATGGTCCCATCCAACCCTGACTATGATTCTCTCTCCTCTTCAGCCATGGAAACAAATGACTAAAACCCTGAGCTAAGACACTGTAGATGACTTCTTGCTAAACAAATTTATCTCTTGATCTCTACAAACAAGTTTCATGCCCAGATTTCAAATGCTCCTTTAGGATAACGTACGCCAAATCTTCCACCAATAATGTATATGGTTCTTAGGTAATATGTGTTGCAAGAATAAATTCATTTAAAAATTAGGCAACAATTACCACAGGGAGCTCTAGCAGTATCTTCAGCAGAGATTACAATTTGTGCTTCAGAGAGGTCATCAAATTAAATTCAAGCATTAGCTTTCATCTGTCTGTGCTAGGAGACGCATTGAAATTCAGAAACGCGGCAGGTATAGCTAATACCAATCCCCTACACTACTCAGTACAGCTAAATTAAATTAAGCCTTTTCAGAAGTGAAGTAATTAAATCAAAAAACCTGGCACCACACCACCGTAGCACAACTTGCTTCCCAACAGATTATCTTGCAGGAGGCACTTGGGAATTTATTAAAAAAAAAANAATAGGGGGAGGGGGAAATTATTAAAAAAAAAAAAAAAAAAAAAAAAAAGTTGAAAATGACAACAAACACAGAAAACCTCAACCCAAACCAAAGCACACCCCAGTATATATAGATCATGGATATAGATTGATATATACTATGAATATAGATCTATAGGCATGAATATAGATCTATATATGGATCACACTCATCTGTGGCTACCCCAACCCAAACCAAAGCACACCCCAGTATGTATAGATCATGGATATAGATTGATATATACTATGAATATAGATCTATAGGCATGAATATAGATCTATATATGGATCACACTCATCTGTGGCTACCCCAACCCAAACCAAAGCACACCCCAGTATGTATAGATCATGGATATAGATTGATATATACTATGAATATAGATCTATAGGCATGAATATAGATCTATATATGGATCACACCTACCTGTGCCTACCCCAACCCAAACCAAAGCACACCCCAGTATATACAGATCATGGATATAGATTGATATATACTATGAATATAGATCTATATATGGATCACACCCATCTGTGGCTATCTCTATAAGAGCAAGTGGAGTGGAATGAGCAAATCTGCAGTGGCCTTCCAGTATCTGAAGGAAAGCTGGGGAGGGACTTTTTAGGCTGTCAGGTAGTGATAGGACTGGGGAGAATGGAGCAAAACTAGAAATGGATAGATTCAGATTGGATGTTAGGAAGAAGTTCCTCACCATGAGGGTGGTGGGTGAAAGCCTCATTCCTGGAGGTATTTAAGGCCAGGCTGGATGTGGCTCTGAGCAACCTGATGTAATGTGAGGTGTCCCTGCCCATGGCAGGCTGGTTGGAACTAGATGATCCTTGAAGTCCCTTCCAGGCCTGACAATTCTATGATTGTAATTTGTTTGTTTGTTTGTTTCATTTAGGTTGGAAGGGATCTCAAAGCTCATCCAGTTCCAACCCCCCTGTGCCATAGGCAGGGACACCTCCCACTAGAACAGGTTGCTCAAATCTTCATCCAACCTTGAACACCTCCAGGAAGAAAGCATCCACAACCTCCCTGGGCAACCTGTGCCAGTGTCTCACCACCCTAACTGGAAAGAACTTCCTCCTGCCCATGGCAGGGGGGTTGAAACTAGATGATCCTTGTGGTGTCTTCCAACCCTGACTGATTTTGTGATTCCTAACATCCAGTTTCCATCTCCCCTCTGCCATTTTAAATCCATTCTTCCTTGTCCTGTCATTACAAGACCTCGTGAAAAGTCCCTCCCCAGCCTTCCTGTAGCCCCCTTCAGGTACTGGAAGGCTACTCTGAGGTCTTCCAGTTATCATCCCAAGTGTTCACTCACTCATAATTCACATCAATTACTCAGCTCAAGATACTAGGGGCAGCCTCTGACAGCAGAAAGCTCTGTCTGAGATGCTAACCTTATTTGAGTCATCATTTGTCTTGGGAAGGACTACTGTTTGAGGTGATCCAGACCACCATAACTTCTTTTATTTTCAATAACTTCTTTTATTTTACTTCTAATCGTTTCAGAGGAGAAGTGTGGTTCTGTTAAAAATGGTCAAAATGCATGCCAATGGGAAGATTGCAAAAGTAAATTACACTACTAGAGGGACCTTTAATAATAGCAGCAGTGTGAAAAGCAATTTGGTTTATAACACTCCATATGCTCCAAACTGTCCCTTTATGCATGGCCAGCTCCCTGCTATAGTTCCTGTTTTGATTTTAATATAAAATTGGGCATACGGAGCCTTCTGTTACTTTTGATCTAAAAATAAATATGCTCTTAATGCTGAGATTAGAGCAAAAAAATTGAAATAAATTCAATTGCAGGCTTTTCTTCTACACTGTGAAACAAAAGAAGACCTTCAAAATGGCTTGAAACCACCACATTAAGATATTCCTTGTATTTGAATATTCCTCACACTTTTCCTTCCCACTCTGAGGAAATAAGTTAATTTCCACTGAGTAATTATGCTAATATGGCTGAGATGTTTGTTTAGTAACACAACAATCCAGCAGCAGCTCTGATCAGGTGGAAACCATTTCCTGGAGGCTAAGTGAAGACAGAAAACAAAACAACCCAACTCATCCCTCCCTCTTGCTCATCTCTTCTTCCTCCTGCTCATCCTTTCCTCCTTCAGCTCAACCCTTCATCCTCCTGCTCATCCTTCCTCCTCCAGCTCACCTCTTCTTCCTCCCGCTCATCCTTTCCTCCCCCTGCTTATCCCTTCTTCCTCCAGCTCATCCCTTCTTCCTTCTGCTCATCCTGATGTCCAATCCAAACCTTCCCAGCCTCAGCTTGAGAAGTTCCACTGCCTTAACCACGTCAATGAAGGAGGAAAAAGAGGACTTTGATATATGTACTGAAACTTGAAATTCTAATTGCAAAGCATTATTTTACTTTGGCTCTTCTCTTCAGTCCCAGCCCCAGCCAGTGGTACTGCTAAGGTATCTCAGCAGTAACCACCCTTAAACACATCCAGGATGGATGACTCCACCACCTCCCTGGGCAGCTCATTTTAGTCCCTGACTACTCTCTCACTGAAAAACTGGCCCCAGCCATTTGTACTGCTAAGGTAAGCGTGGAGCAGTCTGTGGATGATCATTGCAGCTCTGAAATACATTCCAGTGCAGAGAGAGATGTTTTCAACAGTGCATATATATTTAATTTTTTTTTTTTTTTTAATAAAATTGCACTTTTCAAGTCTGGAGCTGAATATACAGCGGATTTGAATTCCACAATGGGATGAACCATTTCTCAGGCAAGTGTTTATATGTGTTTCTAAAATAATGATACTCTGCTCTGCTGAAGTGTTTTTTTTTCCCTGGGAAGTGTAGGGTAGGTAGATTCAGGCAGGCAGCTTTGCACGCTGTATACCTTGCTTATCTTTTTTATTAACGTGCCAATAAAAAAAAGGTGCATATTACCCCTGAGCTAAGTATAATATTTTCACTGAACAGAAAGAAAGAAAAAAAAAAACCACCAATAAAACACTTTTTTTTTTTTTTATCCTGGAGCTGAAAATATACATTTTTCTAGCCATACTGAGGCATAGCAGAAGGTGGAGAATGAAAGAGTTGTTCTCTATAAACATGAAGCAATATAGCTGTGACATGCTTTGTAAATAGAATCCCTGTCTTGTTGACCTTTCCTAGCTGCTACTCCTCCTCCAGTCAAATTTGAAGAGGTGGTTTTAATATCTGTTTGGTTTCCAGAAACTCCTGCCAACAGCCTGGCCGAGAGCCCCCCTGAGCTCTCAGATCCCCCAGGCAATGCACATCCTCACCTGGTGACTCGTGTGTATGTACCTGGTAAGGAGACGGTGCTCTCCCTGGGATTTGGTCTACCAGGTCTGCAGGACCAAAGGAGCTGTCATGGGCAGGTCCTGCTGTGGTTCCTGCTGACATGGCAGGTTTCAGCCCTTGGAAAGGATCCCTGCGTGCGCAGTGCTGAAGGAAGCTGCTGCCCAGCTGCTGTGTGCAGAGCAGCATCTCCCTGAGCAACCTGATCTAGCTGGAGATGTCCCTGCACACTGCAAAGGGGTTGCATGGTGGTTGGGGCCACATCCCTGGAGGTGTTTGCAGCCAGGCTGGCAGAGGCTGTGGGCAGCCTGATCTAGGGTGGGGTGTCCCTGGCCGTGGCAGGGGGGGTTGGAACTGGATGAGCCTTGTGGCCCCTTCCAATCCAGACTGATTCTATGATTTAAGAAGAACAACTGTGAAAGTAAGGAAAAGAGTGAAAGGTGGCACTGACAAAAGTTTCAGCACTGCTGGAATTAAGCCCCCCCCCAGAATCACTAAATGCAAATTCAGCTGGAATTGATGTGACTTACACCATGACCCTCATTAATGTTAAAACAGCAAATAGCTCATTAACCTTTCCACAGTCCCGGAGCAACATCACTGAACAGCTGCTAGTTTTCAAGTCCTCTAAGCTGTGTGCTGACAAAGAAAAGTGGGGTTAGATCATGGGCATCTTCTGAAAAGCAACCCCAATAAAAGCAGATGCTAGCCCCCAGCACAAGAAGGACCTGGAAGTGTTGGAGGCAGTCTAGAGGATGGCCATGAAGATACTCAGAGGGCTGCAGCAGCTCTCCTTGGAGGACAGGCTGAGTGAGTTGGGGCTTTTCAGCCTGGAGAAGAGAAGGCTTCAAGAAGACCTTATAGTAGCCTTCCAATATCTGAAGGAGGTCTGCAGAAGGGGGCTGGGGAGGGACTGTTGACAAGGTCTTGTAATGACAGGTCTAGGGTAGGGTGACCCTGGGCATGGCAGGGGGGCTGGAACTAGATGGTCCTTGTGGTCCCTTCCAACCCTGACTGATTCTATGATTCTACTTACAGAAAACCACACCACACTCTTGCATTTTAAAATATTCATAGAGACTTAGCCAGAGCAGTCACCTTTACAAATGCACATCCAGAGCTCCAGCTTAAATGAGTGAAGCTACCTTGACTTACACCCAGCTGCAGATCTGCCTCAGAAAATACTTTATAAAGTTACATTTTAAACAGATGACTTTTCTGTCAGGGGATTTTAATAGGAACTGATGGATGCAGCAATAAAAGCTTAGTGAGCAGCAGTGTGTACACCTCACTGCACCATATTTCATTTCTATAATCCATATTCCTCACCTTATGTTAGTTGTGCTATAACTTCTCTGAAATTTCTTGTCTTCTGGGGGAAAAAAAAAATATGCTGGAAAACTGGGAATGAATTGTTTGTATACTTGAATTATGCTGTCCTGAAGGACCTGCCAGCTTTCTTGAGTCCCTCCACTGGAATCTTGCCAGATCATGACTCATAGAGGTTGTAGAATCATAGAATCAAAGAATAAAAGAATCAAAGAATCATAGAATCACAGAATCACAGATTCATAGAATCAAAGAATCATAGAATCACAGAATCAGAGAATCATAGATTTATAAAATCAAAGAATCATAGAATCAGTCAGGGTTGGAAGGGACCACAAGGATCATCTAGTTCAAAACCCCCTTCCATGCCCAGGGACACCTCACACTAGATAAGGTTGTCCAGAGCCTCATCCAGCCTGGCCTTAAACACCTTCAGGGATGGAGCTTCGACCACCTCCCTGTACAACCCAATCTAAGATCTCACTACCCTCATGCTGAAGAACTTCTTCCTAACATTTTTGACAGTTTCTCACTCACCACACAGCAGTTCACTGTGTTTGGGCTGCTCCTTCATAGAGAGGAAGATTCTCTGCTTCTCTTTTCTACCCATCTTTCCTAAACAGCCTTTCAATGATCATGTAGTTGGATTAGATGCTTATTGCCTAGCCTGTTTGATTCCCAGGTTACACACATTTGTGGACAACACACCTGAGCAGGAGCTGCTTTCAACCTTCTCCATACCTTGGTTGTTTCTACAGTTCATTTACAACATGGTTGGCTTAAGAAATGAAGGACCTTACAGAATACATCACCACCTCCACTAATGAAGTTCTTTCCAGTGAGGGTGGTGAGACACTGGCACAGGTTGCCCAGGGAGGTTGTGGCTGCTCCCTCCCTGGAGGTGTCCAAGGCCAGGTTGCATGAGGTCTTGAGTGACCTGTTCTAGTGGGAGGTGTCCCTGCCTATGGCACAGGGGGGTTGGAACTGGCTGAGCTTTGAGAGCTCCCTTCCAACCTAAACCATTCTATGATTCTATGATTCCATTGGCTTTTTCCTGCTGGCAGGTGGATGGATATAGAAAATAGCCTAATCCACAGCAAACCTTTACAATTTTTCATTCCAAATACTGTGTTTTTTTTTTTTTCCCTTTTCTTTCCTTTTTATAGGTGAGGCAAATAAAAATATTGGCAAGATGAGGAAGGGATGGGTAAGTTGTATTACCTGAATATCATTTTCCCCAGCTATGGCCCCTCAAGGACATTAGCAATTGATATCCTCATTTATCTTTAGTTGGGCAGCATGATGCAGTTTTATCCAAAAACACCTGAAAAAGATCAATTACAGGACTATGAATCCTACATGGTCAAATGATTTATTGCTTGATCATCCAGCAGGACCTAATAATAGCTGTAATAGGGAAGACTTTGAAATAAGTTAGATATTAAATTGTTTCACCATATGCTCATAATCATCATTTCCTTGCTGAGGGTCAGGGCATGGCTACCCTTAGAAGAATGAGCCGAGGAGTGGAGACTTCTCTGTTAATTGATGTTGGAGAAGTAGAGAGAAATTGGCACAAAATATGTTGAAACTTGCATTAAAGCTGGCCGGGGCATTATATTTCTCGACTTTCCTGAGTGATGAAAGACTTTATAAAGAAGCAACAACAAGAAACAGATGGCAAAAGAAGAAAATAAACTCAGGGTAATAAGTGAGGTGGAGGAGGGAAGTCAACAAGTGAAGGGAAGAAGCATCCTACAGGAGCTTAATTTATTTTTTTTTCTTTTTAACTCACAATCGTTTTTAAAAAGTTTTCAACCTGACCTTTGCTTGCTACTAACTGATAATCCCTTAAAAAACCTGAACCACCAATTCACTTAATTTCCAGATGTCTCAGCTGGGAAATTCACTGGATTTGCATTTTCTTAATGAGTTTGTTAGCTAAGAGCAAAGCGTTCAGCACCCAGAGTCGGTGAAACAATCCTGAGTAAGAAGAATCATAGCACCATAGTGTCAGTCAGGGATGGAGGGGACCATAAGGATCATCCAAGTTCCAACCCCCCTGCCATGTCCCTACCCTAGATCAGGCTGTCCACAGCCTCATCCAGCCTGGCCTTAAACACTTCCAGGCATGAGGCTTCCACCACCACCCTGGGCAATCCCTTCCAGGCTCTCACCACCCTCATGATGAAGAACTTCTTCCTAACACCCAGTCTGAATCTCCCCATTTCTAGCTCCCCCCCAGTCCTATCACTACCTGACAGCCCAAAAAGTCCCTCCCCAGCTTTCTTGTAGGCCCCAGGCTCAAGGAACAAAAATAAAATAATCAAAATACAAAGAAACCAAACCACACTGTCCTGATTCTTAGACAGCAAAAGGGAGCTTATGCCAAACAGCTCCTGCTTTTATTCAGAACTGTTTCTACTTTCAACCAATTCTCAGACTGCACTGAGTGTAACCATAGCCCTGGCAATCTGACTTTGATGGGGTTTGGTTTTCAAACATCCTTCAGTTTTATGGTGCTGGTGGTAAATAAGCATTCTCTAGGGACTGGAGCATCTCAGACACAAAGAGAAGAGACTGCATGATGCTGGGAGGCATTTTCCAAACATGTGCATTTGTTGGCTGGCAATTTAGCCTCTGAAAGGTTGAAATGCTTATGTCAGATATCACTGCTCTGTATTATGCTGCTATATCACAGAATCACAGAAACACAGAATTAACCAGGTTGGAAAAGAGCTTCAAGATCATTGGGTCCACCCATTACCTAACACCTTCTAATTAACTAATCCACAGCACTAAGTGCCTCATCCAGTCTCCTCTTGAACATCTCCAGGGATAGGGACTCCACCACCTCCCTGGGCAGCCCATTCCAATGCCAATCACTCTCTCTGGGAAGGACTTCCTCCTAATATCCAGCCTGTACCTGCCCTGGCACAACTTGATGCAACTGTTCTTTAATGTTCATATTTCCTTTCCTTGCAAGCAACATGCAAAGCACTTTTAGTTTTGGTATTTTTAGCTGTGATCTCAGTGCTGTAGTTGCTGGATTGACTTCTAGAATTTTCTGTACATCAGGGAACAAGAGAGTTGTAGTTCAGATTTCTTTTTTGCCACTCATCTGCCAGATAGTGAGTGGAAGCAGATCAGTGATGCACCAGAGTAAATAGAAATTCCAGTCCCAAGCTTTGCGTTTCTTTACATCCTGATCACTTCAGGTTTTGCAGACTGGAGACTACACCAGGCTGGCAGAGCAGAGCAAACATTCCAAATGCATATTTCAAATCTGCTGGTAACAGCTCAAGACTGTGCCTCCTTCAAACATCATAACAGTGCCAGACTGATACCCTGAAAAGCAACTTGAACATGCAGCAGTGCAGCTCAGAGAGACGGAAACATATTGTGACCTGCTCAGCCTTGCAGAGTTCCCCATACGAGTCTGAGCCCACCATATTACTTACTCATTTAGAAAAAGTTAGAGCTGACAGCTTTGCCTTTCTATGTCTCTTCCTAGATCATAGAATCATAGAATGGTTTAGGTTGGAAGGGACCTCAAAGCTCATCCAGTTCCAACCCCCCTGTGCCATAGGCAGGGACACCTCCTGCTAGAACAGGTCGCTCAAGGCTTCATCCAACCTGGTCCTCAACATCTCCAGGGTGGTTGTGGAGCACAGAAGCACAACATCAAAGATCACCTTCTGTGCTTCTGTGTTCCACAACTTCCCTGGGCAACCTGTGCCAGTGTCTCACCACCCTCACTGTGAACAACTTCCTCCCAACATCCAGTTTCAATCTCCCCTTTGCTAACTTAAACCCGTTACCTCTTGTCCTGTCATTACAAGACCTTGTGAATAGTCCCTCCCCAGCCCTCACATAGCCCCCTTCAGATACTGGAAGGCTACTGTAAGGTCTCCTGGAAGCCTTCTCCAGGCTGCAGAGCCCCAACTCTCTCAGCCTGTCCTCAGAGCAGAGCTGCTGCAGCCTTCTGAGCATCTTTGTGGCCCTCCTCTAGACTGGCTCCAACAGTTCCACATCCTTTGTGTGTTGGGGGCTGCAGAGCTGCACACTGTCCACTACAGAATGAAGTCCACTACAGAATGAGACTGTCCTTGATGTTCAGATGATTAAGAAAAATAAGACTGGGGGAGGGGGGTGGGGGGAGTGGAATATGTGTAGAAGGTCTAAAATTTGTTCAGAGCTTAGAGAACTAGAAATTCATAATGTCATAAATGTTTCAGTCGTAACTGAGTTTGCAGTTGCCAAGCCAGCAAAATGCTCAGTCTTGCTATATTATTATCATGCCTTATTTCACCCTGTAACCTTATTTCTTTAAGAAGTTTGGAAAGGAAAAAATAAAAACATCTGACAATTAAAAACCAAATGCAAAGTGGAGTTGTTTGGGGGGTTTTTTGTTTTGTTTTGTTTTATTTTGTTTTTTTTTAAATGTGAAGCTTCATAAAGATGTGAAACAGGCTGAAGAGAGGAGGAACTACTAGGTGGGGAAATTCAGATTGGATATGAGGAGGAAGAGCTTCAGCATGAGGACAGACTGAAAGAGTTGGGGTTGTTCAGCTTGGAGAAGAGAAGGCTCCCAGGTGGCCTTCTTGTGGCCTTCCAGGATCTACAAAGGGGACCTACAAAGAAAGCTGGGGAGGGACTTTTTAGGCTCTCAGGTAGAGACAAGACTAGGGGGAATGGAGCAAAACTGGAAGTGGGGAGATTCAGACTGGATGTGAGGAGGAAGATGCTCAGCATGAGAGTGATGAGAGCCTGGAGTGGGTTGCCCAGGGAGGTGGTTGGTGCCACATCCCTGGAGGTGTTTTTGGCCAGGCTGGCAGAGGCTGTGGGCAGCCTGATGTAGGGTAGGGTGTCCCTGGGCATGGCAGGGGGGTTGGAACTGGCTGATCCTTGTGGTCCCTTCCAACCCTGACTGATTCTATGATTCCAGAAAAAAATACAATGCTCACATCGTTGCTGTGCTAAAGGGCAGCTGTAGAGCACAGATTATGTCTGGCTTGGGATATTTCCCCTCTGAGAATAAAGAGGAACCTTGGAGATCAGTACGTGAAAGCCTCAGCCTTGAATTGACAGCATTCTCTGCCAGGAAAGAGAGCTGCTGAGGTTTATGTGCTAAAGCTCAGAGAGAGGCACAACAGAGTGCTTGTAGTACAGGGGAAACACTGAGAGCGAGCTGCTTAATCCCTTTGACTGATGGGGAAAGGACCAGGCACCTGTACTGGGGCTGGCTGGGATGGGGTCACCGTTCCTCACAGCAGCCCATATCATGCTGTGCTGGATTTCAGACCAAAATTGCATTGCCTGCACATCAATGTTGTGCCTCTTGCCTAGCAGTGCCAAGGGCTTTTCAGTTTCTCATTCTTCCTATCCCACTCACAGTGAGCAGACTGGACCAGAAGTTGGGAGGGGGTGGAGACAGGCAGGAGAGTTGACCTGATCTGAGCAAAGCAGCATTCCACCTTACATGCCACCATGGCCAACAGCAAAAGCACAGCACAAGGAGAAGGTTGTTCTCCACTTCCTGTCAGGGCTCCTAGGGAGCTGCTAGCTAGGTTCTAGGTCCTTGCAGCAAGAACAACTGTTGCTTGGGAAGACAAATGTCATAACCTCCTCTTTGATCCTCCTTTCTTTGAGAGTTTGTAGCTGACAAGGACCTGTTGACTTCTTCTTCCAGTATCTTCTCTGGGAAATGGAGTTACCGTCACTGAGTGTTAGGTTCCCGACTTAGCCACAGTCTCCTCAGGAGTGGTCCTCCTCCTCCATCCCTCTGATAGTTTTGCTCCTTAAATCTCTCCTCCTTCTCCATCCCTTTGAAGGTTTTGCTCCTTAAATGTCTCCTCCTTCTCAATCCCCTTGAAGGTTCTGCTTCTTAAATGTTGCCTTCTTCTCCATCCTTCTGATAGTTTTGCCCCTTAAATATCTCCTTCTCCATCCCTCTGATGGCTTTGCTCCTTCAATGTCTCCTCCTTCTCAATCCCTTTGAAGGTTCTGCTTCTTAAATGTCGCCTTCTCCATCCTTCTGATAGTTTTGCTCCTTAAATATCTCCTTCACCATCCCTCTGATGGCTTTGCTCCTTCAATGTCTCCTTCTTCTCCATCCTTCTGATAGTTTTGCTCCTTAAATATCTCCTTCTCCATCCCTCTGATGGCTTTGCTCTTTCAATGTCTCCTCCTCCATCCTTCTGATGGCTTTGCTCCTTAACTCTCTTTGCTCCATTTTTTTCCCCACTACCACTAAAGCTTTAGAGCTCCTTTAAAGGTTCTCATTTCTTCCTCTTTCGTGCAGCTCCTGGTCACACAGGGACTTAAACCTCCTGGTGTGACCACATAGTTTTTGCTGCTTTTTAATCTTTCTGCCTTTATGTATGCTTACATGGCCTTTTTTTTCCCCTCCCCCTAACGTGACCTACCCTAGAATAGATTCTCCCTTCTCCACTTTTGATTTTTTTTTCATGAATTATTGAATTTCAACCATTTTTATTCGACTTCCTCCAGATTTCCTCCAAGTCAGCTCTTCTTGCAGTGCAATATCTTTGTGTTTGCTGACCTCCCTACAGCACCCCATCAGCATTTCAAACTTAATGATATTATAATAATGGCATCCGATGTGCTTTCCAACTTTAACCTTGTTTATCTTACAGCAGGAGCCTCATTTTCAATTATTTGCCCCCTTTGACCTCATTTGCTGCTTGCTCAACTTACTGTGTAAGAAAGAAATGTTCTCAAAACTCTTTTTTAATTTTTTTTTTTTTGAGGAGCTTTCTCATTTCTGATATTCTGTCAGCAAAACAAACCAGAAATGAGCACTCCGCTGCTAATTTGGATAATTACCTTTTACATATCAAACCTTAACTATCATCTCCTGCTGTTGTTTCGCCTTGTCTGGGGCAATACAAGACATGATTTTCACCAAGGCATCATGTTTACTTTCTCAATTATCTAATCCAGTCCTTATTATTCTGTCTTATCAGTCAACAACACTCAGCATTTACAACAGTCTCTCCTACTGCTATTTCTGGCTCCTGTTATACACTAGTCTGGCAATGAAAATTAATTGAACAGGAGAGCTGACCCTTCAAGAATAGAGGCAGGAGACAGGTATCACTAGCAACACTTCATCATCCATACCAGCACTGGGCAGCAATTGCACTTTTGGAACCCTTGAAGACAAGAACTACATGGATCTAGTAAAGATACTTAAAGTGCCTGCATTCCCAGTGCTGCACCTCAGCAGCTTTCTCCATCCTTAGCCATGCACTCAGTGAAATGACTTTAAGCCCACAGGATGCTGCTCAGCCAGAAGGATCAATACTTTGCATGACTCTGTACTGATGGAGGACTTCAGAGGAATGGTTCTTTTGCTCAGACTGTGGGATGAGGGCCCTGGCATTGTTGTGGCAGCTGATTGAATCCTTCTCAGAGCTGTAATGTTACAGATCCTTTCCTGTCGATGGCTCATTTGTAAACAATGATTTTTTTTTTTTTTTTTTGGGGGGGAAGAATATATTCATCATTTTGACTGACTCAGATGTGTTCTGCATTGTAGGCTCAGCCTATGGGCTGACAGCAAATTATTCAATATTGTCTGAAGCACTGAGCAGTCTGAATTTGCTCGTGTAAAGCCTCATTGGCCCTGATTCTGAGCTCCAGCAAGATGAGATGCTCATCTGGAGGAAAGCAGGAACAGGCTTGATGATGACTCAGCAGTTCTGCAACAGTGAAAAGATGATTCATGCATTCTTTCAGACTTCTCAGAGTTGTCAGCTGTGCTTTTCCATCTATCTGCCTGTTTCCACGTGGAATGGCTGCCATAACTCCTTCCTGGCACATAAAAAAATAATTGGATGCCCTGAATTTATCCTGGGATGTGGCTTTTGAAAGCTCGTGCGGGTGATGGGATTCTGTCTGCATCCCAAAAGATGCAGATGGGTGAAAACTTCTCTACATCAGCTATTTTAGTCTCTCTCATAGAATCAGTCACGGTTGGAAGGGACCACAAGAATCATCTAGTTTCAACCACGCTGCCATGGGCAGGGACACCTTAACCTAGATTAAGCTGGACACAGCTACATCCAGCCTGGCCTTAAACACCTCCAGGGATGGACCTCTCCCATAGCTGCACACTATGCAGGCTACTGCTGAAATCTCATCTTCTTCTCCAAGAGCTAGCTCAGATTGTTCAGTGAAAGAAGCTGCTCAAACACTATGGACAGGGGAGCTCAGTTTTTGCTTTGCACATCAGACACCTGAGAGGTGTACATGACAGGAATTACAGAATCACAGAATGTCAGGGGCTGGAAGGGACCTCAGAAACTCATCCAGTCCAACCCCCCTAGACCAGATCACACTGGAACACATCCAGGCAGTTCTTGAATATCTCCAGAGAGGGAGACTCCACAACCCACCTGGGCAGCCTGTTCCAGTGCTCTGTCACCCTCACAGAGAAAAATTCCTCCTCATGTTTCCATGGAACTTTCTATGCCTCAGCTTCCACCCATTGCCCCTTGTTCTGTCATTGGGCATCACCCAGCAGAGCCTGGCTCCATTCTTCTGGCCCTTGCCCTGCACATCTTTATAAGCACTGATGAGGTCACATCTCAGTCTCCTCTTCTCCAAGCAACACAGCCGCAGCTCCCTCAGGCTCTCCTTGTAAGAGAGATGTTTAGTTTTAGCTTGGTTTGTTTGTTTGTTTTCATAGAATCATAGAATGGTTTAGGTTGGAAGGGACCTCAAAGACCATCTAATTGCAACCCCCTGCCATATGCAGGGACACCTCCTGCTTTTTTTGGTTGTTGCTTTTGGTTTTGGTGGTGGTTGGGTTTTTGGTTTTTTTTTTATTTTTATTTTTTTTTATTCTAAGCAGCCTAAAATTAGAGAAGCCACTAATTTTATAAAAATTCATCTACAAATAGGCACTTTTAATTACTAAGATTTGGATAACTCCAAATCCGATAGCAGTGACCACAGATCCAGATCAGGGAACCCTCCACAATAAAACAGCCTCTGCTAGCACTGCTTTTTACCTATCAGTAGAAGAAAGCCAAGGCCTAATGCCAATAATGATGTGGAAGAAGCAGAAACACACTCCTGATCTCTCTTTGCATGTAGAAAAAAGTCAAGATGGTAGAGTCATCTCAGAAGATGATGAAATACCTCCCACTCCCATAGTAACTCTGGAGGTTGTTAAGTGGCAGCTACTAAAAGGAGATATTTTTAAATCAGCCTCACATTCAATAATTTTAAAAGACCTGGCTGGAGAGCTCTCTAGACAATTGGTATTGATTTTTCAATAAGTCCTGGAACACTCAGGAAGCTCCAGAGGACTGGAAGGAAGCTAATGGGTCAATACTTCAAAAAGGCTAGCAGGATGAGCCATAGAATCATATATCCATAACCTAGCTTTGATCCCAGGAATATACTGGAAATTTTCCTGCAGGGCTCAAAGACTAAAGGCTTCAAAGCAGACAATGCAGAAAATGTCAATCAGGGTTGATTCACCAAAACCAAGTGTCCAGTTTCTACAGCTTCCCGTCAGAGGCTCTTGACACTGTCTCCCATGACATCCTAGTGAGCAAGCTTGGGAAGTGTGGGATGGAAGAGCAGAGAGTGAGGTGGATTAGGAGCTGGGTACAAGATAGAGCTCAAAGAGTGGTGATCAATGGTGCCAGGGCCAGCTGGAGAGCTGTAACCAGGGATCAGTGCTGAGTCCAGTGCTGTTCAACATCTTCATCAATGATGTTTACTCTGATCTCATCAGACCCCACTGAGACAAACATGGGGTCCAGAAGGGATTTCCTGTGCTGTTGAAATCATTCCTCAACTCATTTTTCATCTCCTTGTAGCCCCTTTCAGGAGCTAGAAGGCCACCATTAGGTGTCCCCAGAGCCTCCTCTTTTCCAGGCTGAACAACCATCTAAAAGCACAAACCCCACAAGAAGATATTTGCATTTAAAAACACCGAAAGAGTCAATGTGAAGTTGGCCATCTGGAGTCGGGATGCTTTGATTTTTCTCGGGTTACAGCTCCAAATTTCTGGAGTGCTCTTGGCCAGTCGAGCCGTTGGTGTTTCCTCAGGTTAAAAAAAAAGAAAAACAAACAAAACCCCAACATTTTCCCATCTATCTAATGAGGATCACAATGCACCTCAGGAGGGCATCAGGTTAGGGAAGTCCAGAGCAATTAGCAATGTTTTACCGATTCAGTTTCCCGAATAGACACTCCCAGGGAATTAATTTAGTGCTGCAGCCTCAATCAAGCAGTGCACTTAAGCACAATGCTTCATTTTAAGTCTGAGTTAACCTGAACACGATGAGCTGTTTAAGTGTCCTGGCTGACTAGAAAAGGACTAAGCAAGCACTTAAGGGCTCTGTTAAAGTGATATAATCTCTGCAAGAGCAGGTGGCAGTTGCTGTCCCCACCTGGCAAATGTACTAGAAATGCAGGCTGCTGGTTCAGACTCTTTTAATGGAGTTTTAAGATAGGACTTGGATTAATTCACCCCAAATTGGTGCTAGTTGGGCTCTTCTCCACTCTTCTTCCAGAAGGCCATCAGGAAGTGGCTTTTAGGATATCAGGTAGTGAGAGGACATGGGGGAATGGAGCAAAGCTGGAGGTGGGGAGAGTCTATTTTATTTTTTTTTTCTATTTCATTTATATTTCTGCTTTCACATATTTATATTTTTATATGTTTCTATTTTAATACATTATTTTTATATATTTCTATTTTTAGATATATTTAATTTTATATATTCTTTTTACATAGTTCGATTTTTAATGTATTTTTGTATTTCTAATTTT
>VWZI01017920.1:101405-119850 GCA_013396835.1 Psilopogon haemacephalus
GGCGGGGGAGTGTGGGGGGTGGGAAGCAAAAGCAAAGATTCAGGATGCTATGGACCACAACCAATAGGCTACAAAAGGAGGCAATTGGTATCACAGCTCTGGGAAATAGAGCATAAGTGGTTTAAAGAAGGAAAACATTCCGGGTTGTAATTAACACATTGTTCAAATCCCCGGAGGGACAAACAGAGAGAGAGACAGACAGACGAACAACGGCCACAAACTCAAAACACACAACGTGAAATGTGAATTTCCCTTCCTCTGAAAGGAGAGCAATCAATAAGATCACTTAGGATAGTCTGCAAAGGAAGGGGAAAAAAAAAGGGGGGAAAAGAAAAAAAAAGTAAACCCCAAAGATTCAGGATGCTGTGGACCACAACCAATAGGCTACAAAAGGAGGTAATTTGTATCACAGCTCTGGGAAATAGAAGATAAGTGGTTTAAAGAAGGAAAATCCCAAGTGATTCAACACTAGTTAGTGAAATGGACAGAAGTCCTGAAAAAAAAAAAACAAAACCAACATTTGGTATCCTACCTAAATTCAATCATTAAAATCAGTTATCTTTCCTAGATGCTGTGGCAGGAGGAGATGAAGGCAATCTGAATTTTGGGTGGGTAAATTAATGCTACTTGTAGTGCGCCTTAAGTGCACAGAATGCTTCCTTCTGGCATGTTATGTACACAAAATCATCTCCCTAGCAAAATATAAAGCAGTCTTGTACAGAACAAAGAAGAGAAAAGAAGAGAATTAATTAATTTGTATAATATATAGAAAGCCCCATACATTTGTCATGGGGGTTTATGGCATCTTTTCTATTTTTTTTCCCAGTGAATTTTAAAGTTATGCACGTAGATGATTTACTGAAAATCAGCTACAGAAGGCGACTCTATGTAAATATTTTCACAACAATTGATTTCCCAATCTATCACAGAATGTCAGGGGCTGGAAGGGACCCCAAAACCTCATCCAGTCCAATCCCCCTGCCAGAGCAGCGTCACCTAGACCAGATCACACAGGAACACATCCAGGTGGGTTTGGAATATCTCCAGAGAGGGAGACTCCACAATGCCCCTGGGCAGCCTCTTCCAGTCTTCTGTCACCCTCACAAGAAAAATTTCCTCCTCGTGTTTCCATGAAACTTCCTTTGCCTCAGCTTCCACCCACTGCCCCTTGGCCTGGCATCAGGCATCACCCAGCAGAGCCTGGCTCCAGCCTCCTAACGCTCAACCTGCACATCTTTATAACCATTGCTGAGGTCACCTCTCAGGCTCCTCTCCTCCCAGCAGCACAGCCCCAGCTCCCTCAGGCTCTCCTCCTAACAGAGATGTTCCATTCCCTTCAGCATCTTTGTGGCAGGGGGGTTGGAACTAGATGATCCTTGTGGTCCCTTCCAGCCCTGACTGATTCTGTGATTCTATGAATCTATAATTTTATGATTCTATGAATGTGTGATTCTATGATTTTATGATTATATGAATCTATGACTCTATGATTTTATGATTCTATGGTTCTATGAATCTGATTCTATGATGCTCTGATTCTATGAATCTGTGATTCTATGAATCTATGACTCTGTGACTATGATTTTATGATTCTACAAATCTATGATTTTATGATTCCATGAATATATGATTCTATGAATCTATGATTCTATGGTGCTCTGATTCTATGAATCTATGATTCTACAATTTTATGATTCTATGAATCTATGACTCTATGATTCTATGATTTTATGATTCTATGAATCTATGACTCTATGATTCTATGATTTTATGACTTTACCCTTTCAAATTTCTCAGGGAAAGCTAAATCACCACGAAAATCAAGCACAGGCATCACTTCCATCAGTGCCTATCTGCTTGTGAAGAGCTTTGGAACTGGGTTATTCCAATGTCATTTCAATTCTTCCCTCTTTGTAAGAGAGCTACCCCAAACAATTTGCTTGGAAAGCAGGGATCTTCTCGCTGCATTTAAATTGTCTCTCCCCATTATGCTGCTGCCAAAAAATTGATGATATATGTAATCCATCAAACGTGGCAATTTTGTTTTCATTAGGCAGCTTATCAGTTGTGTCTGTATGTTGTTCCCTAATCTTCTTATGTGTAACCTCTAGGAAGCGCAGGGAGACGTGTGGCGCACGGATTGCCTGCTTGCTTTTCATTCCTTCTCCTGAGATTTCCCCCACTGCTCCCAGCAAAGTTTAGCATAATCTTTGAGCAAACAAATCTTCTCTTTTGTCTTGCTAAGCCTTATCTATCGAGCCCGTTTCAAGAGCGTGGATACGAACAATATCCTGATGTGCCATTTGGAGATGCTGTAAGCTATAGGCAGGAGAAGAATACTAATGTGCCCTATAGGAGCAAAGGGAAAAGCAGAGAGCTCACTTACATCATGGATCATTGATTCCCCCCTAAACTCATGCACAGAATGTATTCCGACCAAGAAGGGCTCCAGAGATGAAGAAATTATTTTGAATTCAGCGTTGGAAAGCTGTGTAAGAAGCAAATAAGCAAGCGGGAAGTGAAAATGGATTAATGCTAAGGAAATGCACATTGGTGCCGGCTCAATGCTTTCAGTGTTGCCGCTGCAAAACCACACTAAGGCTTCTTTGGGATCTGATCAAGCCTTTCATTTATAAACTAATCAGAACAGCAGTTGTGTTTTCTGAGTACAAACCAGGGCCAAACCCCACAGGGGTCAGTACTGGGACCAGTTCTGTTTGATATATTCGTTAACGACCTGGATGAGGGCACAGAGTGCACTGTCAGCGAGTTTGCTGATGGCACCAAGCTGGGTGGAGTGGCTGCTACAGCAGAAGGCTGTGCTGCCATTCAGCCAGACTGGGACAGGCTGGAGGGGTGGACAGGGAGAAATTGGATGAAATTCAACAAGGAAAATGTAGAGTCTGGCACCTGGGAAAGAACAACCCCAGGGAGCAGGATAGTTTGCGGACTACCTGTTGGAAGACAGCAAAGGGGAAAAGTATTTGGGGGTCCTAGTGGATGGGAGGGTGACCATGAGCCAGCAATGTGCTCTGGTGACCAGGAGGGCCAATGCCATTCTGGAGTGGATTAGAAGGGCTGTGTTTAGTAGGTTGAGAGAGGATCTCCTGCCCCACTACTCTGGCCTGGTGAGGACACATCTGGGGTACTGTGTCCAGTTCAAGAGGGACATAGAACTGCTTGAGAATGTCGAGTGCAGAACCAAACAGATGCTGAAGGGAACGGAACATCTCTGTTATGAGGAGAGCCTGAGGGAGCTGGGACTGTGCTGATTGGAGAAGAGGAGACTGAGAGGTGACCTCAGAGATGTTTACAAAGTGAGTGCCAGGAGGCTGGAGCCAGCCTCTGCTGGGTGATGCCTGATGCCAGGCCAAGGGGCAGTGGGTGGAAGCTGAGGCATAGGAAGCTTCATGTAAACATGAGGAGGAATTTCTTTTCAGATTGAGTGTGACAGAAGACTGGAACAGGCTGCCCAGGGGAGTTGTGGAGTCTCCCTCTCTGGAGATATTCAAAACCCACTTGGATGTGCTTCTGTGTGATCTGGTCTAGGAGATCCTGCTCTGGCAGGGGGATTGGACTGGATGAGGTTTTGGGGTCCCTTCCAACCTCTGACATTCTGTGATTCTATGATTAAAGGAAAAATCCTAAGATGCTAAAAGTGTTTAATAACTTCCACAGCTTTTCTTCTGTGAAAAAAAAAAAAGAAAAGAAAAGAAAAGAAAAGTGGAGCAACAATATTTATGCTGTGAATATGCAGGTTCTGAATCCATCCGGGTCTGAAATGTTAAAGAGTTTGAATTCATCTCAAATCAGATATTTTTCTTCCCTAGTAATGTTTTACTATTTTTATTAGCAGATAATCTTTTTTTAAAAAAAAGGAAAAAAAAAAGAAAAAAAACCTTGCCTCTGGGTGTAGTAAAGCAAGTTTCCCCATTACTTTATAGTAGGGATCCTCAAGGGGACTTCAAAGATATTCAGAACCAGCAACTCTGCATCTCAGAAGCCTTACAAAATGGTTGATGCTCATATTCAAGACTCTGTGTGTATGTGTGTGTGTTATATTTTTATTTTATTATTTTTTCTTTTCTTTTTTTTTGGTTTTTTTTCCCCTCCAAAAGGACTTTGCACGTATCCTACCTATTATTTACTCAGCTCTTGACAGCTCCCTGGTTTAAAAGCCTGCGACGAAGCAGCCGCATGTATATTCATAAAGAAGGAGCTGTATTGGGGCTAGGGGAGAGACTTTTTTATTGCATTTGTAGTTCTTTATAAGTTTGGGGGATTTTACTGGTCACAAAAATGAGAGATTTACAGTCCAGGCTGCTTCAAGGCGCGGTGCTGGCAGGGGTTGGGCATCAGCATCTCTCTGTGTGTCTGCAAAAGTCTCTCCCCTCCTGCCTTGCAACCACTCTGCTGCTCTCATACTGGTTGCCTGCATTTACCCTGTGGCATGGCTGTCAGGTTTGGGTTGGGTTAGGGTTTTCAAATCTAAGCAGCTTACTGTGTCCAGTTCTGGCCCCCTCAATTTGAGAAAGATGTTGAGATGGTTGAATATGTCCACAGAAGGACACCAAGGCTGGTGAAGGGCCCTGGAGCACAGCCCTGTGAGGAGAGGCTGAGGGAGCTGGGGGTGTGCAGCCTGCAGAAGAGGAGGCTCAGGAGAGACCTCATTGCTCTCTACAACTACCTAAAAGGAGGTTGTAGCCAGGTGGGGTTGGGCTCTTCTGCCTGGCACCCAGGGACAGAACAAGAGGACACAGCCTCAAGCTGCACCAGAGCAGGTTCAGGCTGGATGTTAGGAGGAAGTTCTTCACAGCAGAGTGATTGGCATTTGAATGGGCTGCCCAGGGAGGTGGTGGAGTCCCCATCCCTGGAGGTGTTTAAAAAGAGGCTGGCTGAGGCACTTAGTGTCATGGGTTAGTGAATTAAAAGATGTTAGGTGACAGGTTGGACTGAATGATCTCGAAGGTCTTTTCCAACCTGGTTAGTTCTGTGATTCCGTGATGAGAGACAATGATTTGAAACTGGAGTAGGGTAAATTTAGGCTGGACATCAGGAGGAAGTTCTGCACAGTGAGAGTGATGAGATACTGGAAGAGGCTGCCCTGGAATGTGGTTGAGGTCTCATCCCTGGAGGAATTCCAGGTCAGACTGGATGTGTCTCTGGATAGCCTGATCTACCTGGGGGTCCCCATTGACTGCATGGGGTTGGACAAAATGAGCTTTGAGGGTCCCTTCCAAGGCAAAGCAGTCTGTGAATTTGTGTGGTGTTTGTCAATGACCATTACACGTTGGCTCTTGCATGTTTTCTTTGTTTGACACTCAGTGTGGTTTGGAGAAGTTGCCTCAAGTTTTGGTCCTTTTGTAGAGCTGCAACAAATACTCCGAGACTGTCCAAAGAAGGGGGAAAAATGAAGCACTTAGAGCAACGACAATGTCTAGTGTCTGTTTCTAATGAGCATGACAGAGCAAATTCCTTTAGCCTGTGTTCTTTTTCTGGTCAACATGTGGCTAAGAAGTTCCCAATTGCACTTTTGGCTTCTGGAAAACAGAGAGAGAGTGGCTCTGAGATCTGTGTCAAAAGGCAACACTGCAAAAAGAAATCTCAGTCCTCTTTTTTCAAGCCTATTTCCTTGGGAGCTCTTGCTGAAAACTTGACGAAATGTCAAGTCTTCACAGGTTTGCCCTTAATGAGCAAAACTTCAATTATACTTCAAGGCAATTCTACTTCTTTGAGGTTCCCCCCCCCTTTTTTTTTTTTTTTCTTTTCCCCCACTTGAAGCTCTTAGTCACCAACCGTTCAAGTCATGTTTCAGAGACCGGGGAGATATTATTGATTTTTCCTTGCCAAAAAAAACCCCAAAACAATAAAAAAAAAAAAATCTCTGCCTTTAGGCAAGGTGTGAACAGTAGATTATTGTCTTTAAAAAAAAAAAAAAAAATTTTTGCTACCAACTTCTAATTCTTTTGTGTCCTGTACCCAGGTAGCTTTTGCTTTTACTAACGGGTTCAGTAGAAATATTGACAAATTATAGATCTGGTGAATATTGAAAAATCATAGGCCTAACTTCCTCCCACTGTCACAGTTATGGGTCACAAATAGGACTAATGAAGCCAAAGGGCTTGTCCAGGGCTTGTGTTGATGCAAAGGAATTGAGTCCCTTCCAGCCCTGACTGATCCTATGATTCTGATTCTCTGATTCTATGATGAAATTAGCATGTAAGGATTTGAATGTTACTAATTTCCTCTAATTATATAAGGTCTATATAAGGTCTCCTCAAGAAGGCTTCAAGGAGACCTTATAGCAGCTTACCAGTATCTGAGGGGGGCCTACAGGAGGGCTGGGGAGGGACTGTTCACAAGGTCTTGTAATGACAGGACGAGGGGGAATGGGTTCAAACTGGCGGAGGGGAAATATGAACGGGATGTTAGGAAGAAATTCTTCACAGTGAGGGTGGTGAGGCACTGGCACAGGTTGCCCAGGAAGGTTGTGTCTGCTCCCTCCTTGCAGGTGTTCAAGGCCAGGCTGGATGAGGTCTTGAGCGACCTGATCTAGTGGGAGGTGTCCCTGCCTGTGGCACAGGGGGGTTGGAATTGGGTGATCTTTGAGGTCTCTTCCAACCTAAACCATTCCATGATTGCATGATTCTATGATTATAAACACATTAATGATATAGAGGTGCAGGAGTGCATTGAATTGAGCCGATGGTCAGCACTCCTACTGCTAGCTGCATGTCAAACTGGGACCCTTCAATGCCTTCCAGAATTTCTTCACTCACATTTGTCGGGTAGTCAACAGACCATGTTCATCTGGTTTTGAAGCTAAAAATTTCTTCTCTTCGGGGCTCTGTTCAGACAGTTTCCTGTCACCAACTTGAGAGCTGACATTTTGCTGGCATTCCAAGCTGCACGCCAAGGCTGGCTGTGTGAGAGTTCCTGCCACTTCACCGTATGGATCAGTTCCTGTGCAATCTAACAGCATGGTGTAATCTTTAATAAAGTATTTCTGGTAGGGAAGAGAATTGATTTGCAGCAATAGCTGCATCTTTCCTGCTCCTCTCCTGCAGGGCCTGAATGTCAAAGGCAGTAAGAAGAGTGCTGTGGCTATTAAGATTAGCTTAATAGAATTGAACTGGAGTCTTCTAAATGATTTTAATTGCATCTGTAGAGTGACACGGGAGTGATTTTTCACATGAAGTACCTTTAGATATAATAATCTGTTCTTTGGAAACAAAACAGGAATACAACTACATAGTTACAACTATATAGAGAGCTGTTTGTTGGTAAATAGTGAAACTTGAAATGTATAACGATAGAGGAAATTCTAGATACAAAGCAGCCAAAGAGAGGATCTAATAGGTTTTATTTACCTGAGTTATACTTCCAGGTTGGAGGAAATGTGAATTTAGTTTGGTTTACTTGAGTTATACCTCCAGGTTAGAGGACATGTGAATTTAGATTGGTTTTCTTGAGTTATACTTCCAGGTTGGAGGAAATGTGAATTTAGTTTGGTGATCTCATTGTGGTTCTTAGTGGAATCACAGAATTAACCAGGCTGGAAAAGACCTTCGAGATCATTGACACCAACCTGTCACCTAACATCTTTTAATTCACTAACCCATGGCACGAAGTGCCTCAGCCAGCCTCTTTATAAACACCTCCAGGGATGGGGACTCCACCACCTCCCTGGGCTGCCCATTCAAATGCCAATCACTCTGCTGTGAAGAACTTCCTCCTAACATCCAGCCTGAACCTGCTCTGGTGCAGCTTGAGGCTGTGTCCTCTTGTTCTGTCCCTGGGTGCCAGGCAGAAGAGCCCAACCCCACCTGGCTACAACCTCCTTTTAGGTAGTTGTAGAGAGCAATGAGGTCTCCCCTGAGCCTCCTCTTCATCCTATCACCACAACCCTTCCAAACAGTTCCCCAACTTTCCTGTAGATCCCCTTCAGATATTGAAAGGGTCTAAGGTCTCCTTGGAGCCTTCTCTTCTCCAGCCTGAACAACCTCACCTCTTTCAGCCTAGAACCAGACAAAGAAGTCACCAATAGAACCGTTTCATTTGTTTCCAAGCACCACTCATCTCCATCTACCACTTCAAGCCACATCAAGGGTTTAACTAACATCTGCAAGGTGCCTAAAGGGATGGGAAATAAACAAACAGATTGGCAGCAGAGGAAAAATCTTTCCCATTCCTTGCAGTTGTACATTTTTAACAATAAGAGCAGACAGGACGTAGGTGCTGGTTAGTGGGCACTAAATGTCAGCTAGAAATACGTTTCTAACTTTGTGGGATTCCTGCAGCAGAACATAAAATTCTTTTACAACCTTTGGGGGGTAATATAAATATTTTTTTTTTCCAGAGGAAATGCTACGTACACATGATTGCTTCATCAAAACAAAACAAAAAAAAAGTGAGTTTAGCTGTTTTCCAATACGTGTTGAATAAATACATTTAACAGAGGCAGGGTATGGATGGGGTTGGGTGTTTAACTTAGAAACGGTCTGACTGTAAAATCTATGATCTAGATTATGATATGATCTAGAAACTAAACTACCTTGAATCGGTCCTTTAAGCTCCAGGTGTTAAACTGTGAGCTTTTTTAGGAAGAAGAATACACAAGTGCAAAGCAGGAGGACAGGAGGCTCCTCTGAAGTGACCTTATTGTGGCCTTCCTGTAACTGAAGGGAGCCTACAGAAAAGCTGGGGAGGGACTTATTAGGCTGAAACAACTGAAAAATCAACCAACAAACCAACCTCCATCCTCAAAAAAACCCCCAACAACCCAACCAGGAGAAAAGCTTCAGAAGAGCAACCTGTTCTAGTGGGAGACTTCCCTGCCTATGGCACAGAGGGGTTGGAACTAGATGAGCTTTGAGGTCCTTTCCAAACTAAACCATTCTGGGGAGGGACTTTTTAGGCTATCAGGGAGTGACAGGACTAGGGGAAATAGAGCAAAGCTGGAGGTGGGGAGATTCAGATTGGATGTGAGGAGGAAGTTGTTGAGCATGAGAGTGGTGAGAGCCTGGAATGGGTTGTCCAGGGAGGTGTTTGGGGCCACATCCCTGGAGGTGTTTGCAGCCAGGCTGGCAGAGGCTGTGTGCAACCTGATGTAGGGTAGGGCGTCCCTGGGCATGGCAGGGGGGTTGGAACTGCATGATCTTTGTGGTCCCTTCCAACCTTGACTGATTCTATGATTCTATGAAATGCTGATCAGACATTGGAGAAGCCACTGAAAGACAAAGTTCCTTCAGTAAGTGCTACTCGTGAGAACACACCTGGCATCTCTACTGCAGCTCTTGGATGGGTGTATCTACACTTGGATGAGGCCTGGAGCTGAGAGAGCTTCTGATAATATCACCTGTGTGTGTGTGTATGTGGGTGAGAGAGAACTAAAACTGCCTGCTATAGAGGGAGCATCTGGCATCATCTGCAAAGAAGCGAGCTCAAGCTGTTGAAACCATCTGTGAAGAGGATAGAGATACAAAGAGATGGAGACACAAGCTTCACAGACCAGCAGAATGTGCCCAAACTGAAAAGCTGTGTTCTCATATAGCAGACATGCTCCAAATAAGTTCTTAAGTATAGGCACTTTGGGGGTTGCTGATAGGAATGATAAAGTTTCCCTGTCAGTGGAGCTGTCTGTTGCCTGGGTGAGGAACATCAGACATCAGGATTCTCCAAGAATCCTATGTATGGTATCCATCATAAGTCCACAGAGGTCTATGTGCTGCAGCTGTGATCTTGTTTTTGAGGTGAAAAGGGTGAGACCTATGCAGCCTGCTGACCCCCACTGCTGTCCAGGTGTCTACGTACTCCTTTGAGGAAGGAATTTTTACCTCCTCTTTCTCAATCATATTTGACATTGTTTTCCTTAACCCCACCTAAAATATTTCTAGCTGGATTTGTATATGCCATAGAATCATAATGGTTGGAAAAGACCTCTGAGATCATCAGGTCTAACCATCAACCCAGCACAACCGTGGCCATTAAGCTATGCCCCAAAGTGCCCTGCCCACACATTTCTTGAACGTCTTCAGGCATGGTGACTCCACCACCTCCCTGGGCAGCCTGTTCCAGTGCCTGACCACTCTTGCAGGAAGGATTTTTTTTCCTAATATCCAACCTAGACCACTCATGGTGTTCCTCATTGCCTCCAGCTCCCAACAGAGGAAGGACATGGAACTGTTGGAGCAAGTCCAGAGGAGGCCACAAAGATGCTGAGAGGGCTGCAGCAGCTCTGCTATTAGGACAGGCTGAGAGAGTTGGGACTCTGCAATCCTGGAGAAGAGAAGGCTTCCAGGAGACCTTGGAGCCTCCTGAAGGGGGCTGCAGGAGGGCTGGGGAGGGACTATTCACAAGGTCTTCTAATGGTAGGATTAGTAATGGGTTTAAACAGGCAGAGGGCAGATTGAAACTGAATTTTGGGAAGAAATTCTTTACAGTGAGGGTGGTGAGACACTGGCACAGGTTGCCCAGGGAGGTTGTGGAGCACAGAAGCACTGAATGTGATCACATTCTGTGATTCTGTCAGCCACAACCTTCCTGGAAGTGTTCAGTACCATGTTGGATGAGGCCTTGGGCCACCTGTTCTGGTGGGAAGTGTCCCTGGCTATGGCAGAGGCTTGTGACTGGATGAGATTTCAGGTCTCTTCTAATCTAAACCATGCTATGATTATATCTCACTCCAAAATTCTAAAGGAAATCTGCTGAAGAATAAGGAATTGAATTTGCAGCATTTGTGAAAGAAGAGGAAGTCAGAGAATGGAAATGGCAGAAATCAAGATCACATTCTGTTATTCTGTCATCCACAACCTCCCTGAAGGCATTCAGGACCAGGCTGTTCTAGTGGGAGGTGTCCCTGCCTATGGCCGGGGGTTGGAACTGGGTGAGCTTCGAGGTCCCTTCCAACCTAAACCATTCTATGATCCTGTGAATGCAAACCCTCTTCCCTGGAGCTCCTCAGTGTCTAGTGTGTCTAGTAGGGAGAGTAGGTGCCTAAGCTCACTGGCATGCCATGGCCGTGGGGCACACAGAGGATGCTCAGAGCTTTGGCACCGCCTCTCATCCCACCCCACCCCATCTCACTACCTCCCAGATGTGCTTCAGAGCTGAGCCCAGCCCCATCCTGCCCAGCTCCTGGGAATTCCCTGCGCTGCAGCACTCCTTGCACCTGGATGACAAGGACAGTGAGTGAGTATTCCTGGCACAGCCCTGGCATGTCCTTGGCACATCCCAGCCACGGGCACAGTGCTGACGCACACTCTCTGCCCCAGCTCACATGCCATGGGCAGAGAGAGAGGTAGGATGTGCCAGTAGCCCCACACCACAGGGATGGCCACTGCCACCTTGGCAGCTGCTAACAGCAACAACACCCAGGAAGGGGGTGGAGGGGGGGAGGGTGTGTATGTCTCATGATGCTGCTGCCCACAGCAACCCACTCCCTGGCTCTGGGCAGCATGGGTGCTGTATCCGAGGCTGGCACCTCTCCCTACCAGCTTAGTTTCAAGGGATTTAAAAGTGAGAGTTTAGGCAACTCCTCACTTTTAAATCCCTTGAAGGCTGATGCCCACCTCATCTGCAGTTGTATCTGTACATCCAAGGCGCAGATTCCCAGTGCTGCGCCGGCTGGAATCCTGCCTTCTGATCATCTGTTTGCTCACATTTTTCACACAAACAATGTCATTTTCTCACATTCCCGGTTCTGTGTGGAAACAACTCTAAAAAAAAATAAAATTAAATTTAAAAAAAAAATAAATCCTCACTTCCACTTTAAATCCTCCCTTCAAGCTTGCCTTTGCAGCAATGAGAGAAACCACTTGTCAGTGATTAGCCAGCTGGTGTGACCACTGCTCAGTGCACTGGTTCCAGCTGCCTTACTGCTATTTCTGTGTTTCCTCTCCATCTGTCTTATCCACCTGCTGTCTCTCATTTCAAACTTAAATTTGAGCTCCCTGGACAAAAAAAAAAAAAGAAACAACCTCCCAATTTGTTATGCTAGTACAGTGCCCAGGTAGTGCATCCTGAGCTCTGTGTTCTGCTTCAGTGCAAACGTAGGTGGGCTAAGCTAAGAAAAGAGGGACGGTGCATCTCGGGGTGGATTTAGGGTGCCTGGTCACAGAGACAGAAGCCCGAGCAAGTTGAAACACTGCTGATCACTTTAGCAAGGGACCTGGGAAACAGGATTTGGAGAATCACAGAATGTCAGGGGCTGGAAGTGACCTCGAAAGATCATCTGGTCCAGCCTCCCTGCCAGAGCAGCATCACCCACAGCAGATCACACAGGAACACATCCAGACAGTTCTTGAATATCTCCAGAGAGGAAGACTCCACAACCTCCCTAGGCAGCTTGTTCCAGTGTTGTGTGGGGAGAAGGACTTGGGAATGAATAGAGCAGACTAGACTAGACTAGAATAGAATCAGGCAGATTGGAAGAGACTTCCAAGCTCATCCAGTCCAACCTAGCACCCAGCCCTAGCCAATCAACTAGCCCATGGCACCAAGTGCTTCATCCAGTCCTTTCTTGAACATCTCCAGGGATGGGGACTCCACCACCTTGTGGGCAGCCCATTCCAATGCCAGCCACTCTCTCTGTGCGGAACTTCCTCCTAACATCCAGCCTAGACCTCCCCCAGCACAACTTGAGACTGTGCCCCCTTGTTCTGTTGCTGGTTACCTGGTAGACCAACCTCACCTGGCTACAATCTCCCTTTGGATGCTGTTGGACAAGTTCACAATGAGCCAGCACTGTGCCACCATGGCCAAGGCAGCCAACAATATCCTGATGTGCACTCAAAAGAGCACAGACAGAGATCAAGAGAAATTGTCCTACTCCTCTACTCCACCCTGGTAGGGCAGTGCCTGGAGTATTGTGTCCATTTTTGGGCTCCCCAGCTCAAGAGGGAAAGGGAGAGTCCAAGAGAGGGCTGAGAAGACACTGAGGGGACTGGAGCATCTCCCTTAAAAGGAGAGGCTGATATCTGCCAACAGCTTATTCTTGTTTAAACTGAAAATTCCCCAGATCCTGTCCTTGATAATTCCTTTCTTTGATAAACTTCAGACGTGTGCAACACAACAGCTGCAACAGATCTGGCTGAGATGCTGCAAATCACTGAAAGCTCATGAACATCATTAATAACATTTCTAATTGCATTAATGTTGAACTATGCTTTTTACAACTGATCTCTCTGTTATCTTCTCTGATCTGATGAATTAATAAATTAAATTAAATTAAGAGGGAGAGACAATTCAATCACGAAAAAACTCAGTCCCAAAGTTTGTGGAAGTCTCAGTAAAAAAAAAAACAACAACCAAAAAACAGCTAGAAGAGGATATACAAAATGGGTGAAACAACTGAAAAAACAGCAACAAACCAACCTCCATCCTCAAAAAAAAAACCCCACAAAAACCCAACAACTCAACCAGGAGAAAAGCTTCAGAAGAGCAACCTGTTCTAGTGGGAGATTTCCCTGCCTATGGCACAGAGAGGTAGGAACTGGATGAGCTTTGAAGTCCCTTCCACCCTAAACCATTCTGGGGAGGGACTTTTTAGGCTATCAGGGAGTGACAGGACTAGGGGGAATGGAGCAAAGCTGGAGGTGGGGAGATTCAGACTGGATGAGAGGAGGAAGTTGTTGAGCATGAGAGTGGTGAGAGCCTGGAATGGGTTGCCCAGGGAGGTGTCTGGGGCCACTTTCCTGGAGGTGTTTTTGGCCAGGCTGGCAGAGGCTGTGGGCAGCCTGCTCTAGGGTAGGGTGTCCCTGGGCATGGCAGGGGGGGTTGGAACTGACTGATCCTTTTGGTCCCTTCCAACACTGACTGATTCTATGATTCTAAGTTCCTAGCCTTTGGCTGTCACTCACATTTCCTGGCCCCTACTCCCAAGAGCATTTCCCAAGTAAGAACATCAACCAGCAGCAGCAGCCAGATTCCCTTCCTTTCTTTCTTCCTCCTCCTCTTCATCCCCCAAGATCCTCCACACCTTGGCTTTTGTGCAAAGAAATCACAAACACCACAGGTTGAAGGGGAATGAGGAAGTGGCCCAAGAGCTGCTCTGATCTGAGTGCAATCCTCAGGCACTCTGCTGCCTACTCCCAGCAGGTAATCCTAAATTGGGACACCAGGGATGAAATCTTCTAGATTTAAGCGGAGAAAGGCAAGAGGAGAACCACAGGCAGGAACAAGAAACTGATTTGCAAATTCACAAGGGAATTGAGAAACACTCTCAGGCAGCTCACTTCTTCATTTTTAAACACTGAGGGATTTGCTACTGGAATAAACTATTAAGCAAAGGAATAAAATGTTTTAGTTGACCCCAGCTGGTTTTCCCATGCATATATTTTCATCAGCTGGAACACAACGGTAATAAATACAATATTACTGTGGCTAAATCATGTAGTATGCTGTGGCACAAAATTCATTAGGCCTCCTGGTATTAGATTTGTGTTAGAAGTGTGGCTGGCAGGTCGAGAGAGGGGGTTCTCCCCCTCTACTCTAATAAGATCGCATCCTGAGTAGTGCCTTTAGCTCTGGGTCCAGTATGAAAAACACTTGGGGCTGATTGGAGAGATCCAGAGGAGGAGAACAAAAAATAATCAGGGGACTAGAACAGCTCTTATTTGAGAGCAGGCTGAGACAGGAGAGATTGTTAAATGAATCATAGAAACACAGAATTATAGAATCAGTCAAGGTTGGAAAAGACCACAAGAATCATTCTAGTTCCAACCTCCCTGCCATGCCCAGGGACACCCTATCCTAGATTAGGCTGCCCACAGCCTCTGCCAGCCTGGCTGCAAATACCTCCAGGGATGTGGCACCAACCACCTCCCTGGGCAACCCATTCCAGCCTCTCACCACTCTCATGCTCAACAACTTCCTTCTCACATCCAGTCTGAATCTCCCCACCTCCAGCTTTGCTCCATTCCCTCTTCCAGCACCTAAAAGGAGCCTGGAGGAAGGATGAGGAGGGACTCTTTTTCAGGGAGTAAAGTGATAGGAGAAGGGGTAATGAGTCCTAACTGAAGAACTCCAGGGATGGAGAACGGAAGTGGGGTGTCCCTGGGCATGGCAGGGGGCTTGGAACTAGATGATCCTTGTGCTCCCTTCCATCCCTGACTGATTTTGTTCTATTCTAAACGAAAACCCTAAATGTGAAAACATTGGGATGGCATCTTCCAGTCTCAGCCCAAGTCATCTAATAGAAGAAATAAACTTCTCTCAGAAGAAGGCAGTAATGAAGTAAGTAACAAACACACCACATACTCCTTTGCGTGGTTCCAAGGTGGAGGTCTGGACTTGGTTTGCATTTTTTACCTCTTTAAAATTGATCAGTGTTTTTTTGTACTGTCTAACCTGTTCCTATCCATTAGACGAAGCTGATGTGGACTAAAGCAGCAGAAAGACCTGACTGATGCTGGTGAGGACTCTCCTCTTGGTGGCACTCTTGGGGCAGATTGTGTCTCTCATTTGTTTCTATGCCATCATCCTACCAGCAAGAGTTGTTCCTCGTTTTGCTTTTCTTTCAGTGCCTTTACAATACTTCGGGTTCATACTTACGTTTGTTCATTTTAGAAGACAACGAGCAACATAAATTAAACGAAAAAATAAAGTAAAACTAAAAGATAGGGGAAAGGCAGGGAGAGAGGGAAGGAAGGGAAAAGGGAAGAGAGGGAAAAGGAAGGGAGAGGGAAGAGAAGAGAGAGGGAAAAGGAGGGGGAAAGGGAAGAGAGAGGAGAGAGGGAAAAGAAGGGGAAAAGGGAAGAGACAAGAGAGGGGTAAGGAAGAGAGGGGAAAGGAAGGGAAAGAGAAGAGAGGAGAGAGGGAAAAAGGGGGAAAGGGAAGAGAGGAGAGCGGGAAAAGGGAAGGAAAAGGGAAGAGAGGACAGAGGGAAAAGGAGGGGCAAAGGGAAGAGAGAAAAGAGGGGAAAGGAAGGGAAGAGAGGAAGAAGGAAAAGGAAGGGAAAAGGGAAGAGAGGAAAGAAGGAAAAGGAAGGGGGAAAGGAAGAGAGGAGAGAGGGAAAAAGAGGGAGAAAGGGAAGAGAGGACAGAGGGAAAAGGAAGGGAAAAGTGAAGAGAGGAAAGAGGGAAAAGGAAAGGAACACGGAAGAGAAGGAAAAGCACATTGCTTTCAAATAGTAAATTAATAGCTGTCTCTCAGCTGACCCAGCCTTCAAAGGACTATCACCATGGAAGTCAGGCAGATAGGTAAACCAGCCACATTGTTTTCTGCTCCTGGATTAGCCACACACAGATAAACCATGTGAACTTTGAAAAGAGAATTAGAGGTTCTGGGAAGAGTCTTTTATATCACAGAATCACAGAACTCTTGAGGACGGAAGAGCCCTTTGAGATCACCAAGTCCAAACGCTCGCCTCGAGCTCACAGTCCCACCACTGCTGCGAAGCCACCACCAAACTTATCACTTTGACTTTAAACTCTCTCCACATTATGATCTTAGAACTTCAACTTTTGCTGCAGGGAAAGCCTTTCTCCTTTTCATTTTCCAGCCAAAGGTTCACTTCCTCTAATTTCGATCAGGCAAAAGAAAAGGCAGAGATAGAAAAGTGTAATTGACTTCATTTAGCTGAATTAACTGCAAGAGAACGGAGACAATTAGTTAATGCAGCTTAATGAATTGAATTATGAAATGGATTGCTCCCAATGGGAGCAAATGATCCCTGTAATGGGGAAGAAGTAGGTAAGGGAAGTAAAAATTTTTAAAAAGCAAAGTTTTTGGGGTTTTTTTGTTGTTTGGTTTTTTTTCTTCTCCATATTAGGGTGCCCAATTCAAAGAAGTTGGGTTGGAAGGGACGTAAAAGATTATCTACTCTTAACCCCCCTGACGTGGGCAAGGGCATTGGTCAAAATGTTTTATGTGTGATTAAAGTCAATAAAATTGCTTTAAGCAACTGAAAAAGTCCTTTTTTTTAAAAAAATTTTTATTTTTTAAGGGGTATCAGCATGCTCCCTGGGATAGGACAAGGAGCAATGGATGGAAGCTGCAGCACAGGAGGTTCCAACTCAACACAAGGGGCAACTTCTTGACTGGAAGGGTCCCAGAGCACTGGCACAGGCTATCCAGGGAGGTTGTGGAGTCTCCTTCTCTGGAGACTTTCAAGACCTGTCTGGATGTGTTGCTGTGGGACCTGAGCTAGATTGTCTGGTCCTACTGTGGCAGGGGAGTTGGACTGGATGATTTCTTTGGGTCCCTTCCAACCCCTGACCTCCTGTGAGCCTGTGAACAGCAGTCCAGTTTTGGAGAAGCTTGCAGCCAGTTCTAAACTCAAGGCTTGCTGATGTTTCATGCTAGAACATGCCTCAGGTTCAAAAGGTCTGATCCATTTCCATCTTAAGTCGCTCTTTCAATTTCAGCCTTTTAATTTTTTTTTTTCCCCTTGACACTTTTATTCTTCTGTTTGTTGCATGTTTCTGAGAAGCTGTCTTGGAATCCTTCTGCTCCTTTAAAGCTCTACACCTTACTCTTTGAACTTAAATCACTCCTAAACTTTTGAAGCTGATCTCTTTATTTTCCCTACTTCCTGCACTTAGGTCTGCATCCTTCATTTTTCTCTGGCTGTATCTGAAGTGAAAATTCACTGTGCATGGTGTCGGCTTTGTGTATTTTCTTTCTTTCTTTCTTTCTTATTTAATTTGTTGTTTGTTTGGAGTTTTCATTATTTGTTTCTTTGGGGGGTTGCTGTGGATTTTTTCTTTTTTCTGTCATCCATTGTAAATCTCTGCTTGTATATTGTGCAAAGCTGTAAATCATAGAATCATAGAATTCTTTAGGTTGAAAGAGACCTTAAAGATCATTCAGTTCCAACCCCCCTGTGCCATAGGCAGGGACACCTCCCACTAGATCAGGCCACACAAGACCTCATCCAGCCTGGCCTTGAACACATCCAGGGAGGGAGCAGCCACAACCTCCCTGGACAACCTGTTCCAGTGCCTCACCACCCTCACTGTGAAGAACTTCCTCCTAACATCCCGTTCAAATCTCCCCTCCACCAATTTGAACCCATTCCCCCTTGTCCTGTCATTACAAGACCTTGTGAACAGTCCCTCCCCAATAAAGCTTCATTCCTTAACTTCCAGCCGACTGAGTCCTAGCCTGGGTTATTGCAAAGTGGGGGAAGGGTTGTGGGGGGGGAGAAAACTGCCAAACCACCTCTGTGTGCTCTTCCTCTTGCCTACCATTTCACCTTGGTGCCCGCAGTGCCACAGGACAAAGTCATTTTCTGCCTCTGAACGCTATTGAATGTGAGAAGCATTTCCCCCACCCCGCAGCAATCTCAGTGGGCAGAGGTATGCTGATCACACAGGCTGGTGTGCAAAATCATAAAGCAAGTCTCCATTTTATTGATGTGCTTAAACTAAGCATTAAGAGAAAACAAAAGACCTCCCTCCCCCCCCCAAAAAAAAAAAAACCCACAAAAAACTAAAATTTATAA
>VWZI01017920.1:119874-131516 GCA_013396835.1 Psilopogon haemacephalus
TCCCCCCCCCCCAAAAAAAAAACTCCATCAACAACTGCAGTTTATCATCCCCAATTAAAATGCATACGCTGGAAACAAATCAGTTTGCACGCAGGCAGAGAAGTCACACTTTTGTAACTTCATTAGGGTAATTAACTCTCTAGCAACCACAGTGGTCTGATCCTGTGGTGTTAAGAATGGAGTTGTCATTCTTTCCTCATCACGAGCAAATCCTTTCTCTCCTTTTCTAATTTATCTGCTCATTACCAGAGCGTTTTGTAAATCTTCATTAAGCTCTTCACAATGAAATCAGCTTCACCTGACAAAATCCTTAGCACTTCAGGTACTAAGATGATATTGAAACCAATTTTTTTTTTTTTAATTAATGTATTACCACACCACAAACTGAACATTGAAGTGTTTAAGGGTAGCAGAACCCAAGAAAATATTTTATTCTATTTGAATAAGGTTTTGGGGTTTTTTTTGCTGTGTGGCTTTGGAATCACTCTGAATTATCAACCCTAGGAGGAAATCAGCTCCACCTAACAAAATCCTTAGCACTTCAGGTACTAAGATGATATGGAAATCAAAATGTTTTTTGTATGTAATACCACACCATAAAGTGAACATTGAAATGTTTAAGAGTAGCAGAACCCCAAAAAATATTTTATTCTATTTGAATAAGGTTTTTTTTTGCTGTGTGGCTTTGGAATCACTCCAAATTATCCATCCTAGGAGGAAATCAGCTTCACCTGACAAATCCTTAGCACTTCAGTTACTAAGATGATATTGAAAGCAAAATTTTTTTTTGTATGTATTACCACACCACAGACTGAACATTGAAGTGTTTAAGGGCAGCAGAACCCAAGAAGATATTTTATTCTATCTGAATAAGGTTTTTTTCTGTGTGGCTTTGCAGTCACTCCAAATTACCTATCCTAGGAGGATGATCTATCTTATGAAGCTCACACCAGACTGAATTCCTCTTGACCTGCTTTGCAGATACACCAAAACCATAAAACCTTTTCTGTTTAAAGATGAGTCATTTGTCCTTAGAAATCTTACCACACTCATTACCTTGTGTCCAGATGTAAATTTAACTCTCAGTTCCCCCTTCATACATCTTCCTCGTTTGACTTTTTCTGCTACTAGAAGACAAAAGACCTGCTCAGGACAGATCTCTGAGGCCAAAGCCAGCTGGCATGGATTGACACTGCTGCCTGCTGGGAACTAAGTGTACCTGGCCTGGTTTTGTTAGGCTAGACTTGGAAATTGCTTTGGAGAGTCCAAACAAGGCAGCTTTGTACTGCTGGTGTGATTGTGAGCTCTAGGCAAGAGGCTGAACTTGATCCCAAAAGTCTCTTCCAACACCAACAGTTCTGTGCTTCTAGGAAGTGTATTTAACCATACTGAGATGGCTTAGGGACACTCCTTTGCAATCCCAAATGTATTAATTTAAATAAGATTTAATACCTTTCCAGAAGCACCTTTTTTTTTTTCTTGCTGTAGTTTCTCTCACCTGCTTCTCCTGTTCCTTCTCTTCTGCACTTGTCTGGATCCCAACCTCATCAAATCCAAACAGCACGGCGTGGATCAGGGAGTCAGATTACTAGAAATCATTTAAATCACTCAATTATTCACTCAAATTTATTAGCATCATTCCTAGCCCTTAATTAAATTTAGCATCAATATCTGAAATTACGTTGATGGCGTTTCAAGCCGTTTCAAGCTTCCTCCTCCCAGATACTTTGTGCTTCTGTTGCACAGCTAAGGGCCACTTGAAACTTCTTCAGTCAGTCTGGTGGAACTATCAGCACATCGATTCGAGGCATTGAAGCAACACACTTGAGCTTGGCAACTCTTTCTGCTAGCATTTATCAAGTTCAATCAGTATTTCTCCTATGAAAACTAGAAGTATTTCATTTCTTTTGTCTTCAGAATCAAGTACATGAAGAATAAAGCCTTCATAACCCCTCCCCTCCTCCCCTTTTTTTTTTTCTTTCTTTAAATAACTCTTTGCATAAACATCTGATGATTCACATCTGGCATAGATGGATAGGTGATGGCAGAGGAGTGGATGTGCTTTAGCTTGATTTCAGTAAGCATTTGACAGCATCTCCCACAGCATCCTCATAGCTAAACTGAGGAGGTGTGGTCTGGGTGATGGAGTAGTGAGGTGGATTGGGAACTGCTTAAAGGAAAGAAGTCAGAGAGTTGTGGTCAATGGGACTGAGTCTAGCTGGAGGCCTGTCACTAGTGGAGTCCCACAGGGGACAGTAGTGGGACCAGTATTATTCAATGCATTCACTAATGACCTGGATGAGGGCACAGAGTGTGCTGTCAGCAAGTTTGCTGGCCACACCAAGCTGGGTGGAGTGGCTGCTACAGCAGAAGGCTGTGATGCCATTCAGCCAGACTGGGACAGACTGGAGAGCTGGACGTGGAGAAACTGAATGAAGTTCAACAAGGACAAGTGTAGAAAGAATATTCTGCATTCACTTGAGAAAAACGAATAAGCTAATTACATGACTATTTGAAGAAGCTTTAAAGTTATATTTCTAAGCCTGAAATTAATGTTTCGTTCCATGGCAGAAACCAATTTCTTATTCCATATTACTGCTCCCAAGTGGTGGGGGAGATAAGAGCAAAAAGAGAGGCAAACAAGTTCCAACTCCTTTGCCATGGGCAGGGACACCCTACCCTAAAACATGAGCAAAAGATTTTTTTTTTAAGGGAAGTTAAGTACCTGGAAAATTTTGGAACTGGCTGAGTTTTGAGGTCCCTTCCAACCTAAACCATTCTAAGAATTTGTCCAAATGCTGCACAGACAATGCTTTAGTTTTGACAATATTAGCAACAGTCACTTGACATGAAACCAAATTGTGCCCTTACTCAGCTTGCTCAAACTAACGGAGTGGTTTACTGTTCAAGGTGACAACCAAATCTTAATGCTTTTAGCTGTCTGGACCTTCTTACTCCTCAGTCTTAATCTAGGAGCAAGCAGAGGTCCCAAAGTGCTACTGCTTCACTAAGTGATGTCTCGTAGTGATGCTCCAATAAATTTCATTCATTCAGTGAAGGGTTCTCCAAAAAGAAGCTGCTGTGACTGTGTCCCTCAGATGAGTGAAGAGGTTCATTGCAGTTTATATCAGTTTAGCATGGCGAAATGGGCAGGGTGGAGAGAAATAAAACCACTCCTGCACGTTTTGGGCCTTAGGTATTCACAAAGTCTCTTATTATTACGTTCACGGTGACATTAACATCTTAAGATTTATGTGGCTCTATCTTGGAGGTATCTATCAGAGCCAGACACCATTAGTTATTGGTGATAGCACAAAGGCTTTGTTTGCAAATAAATTCAGTTAATTAGACTGATACCATAACTTCTACGGCGTTAATAAATGTCTGGACACAACAGCGTTTGTCTGTGTCCAAACCAGAATGCTGCAAGTGCTTGAATTTACCCTTGAAACAAAAGATTGTGAATTATCCAGCTACATCAGCTTGCAGGGCAGGGGGGAAGGGGGAAGTCTCACCGGTTTTTTTGGGTAGTCTGAATTAAGTTGTTTCCACACTTTGATGTTATTCCCAGGGCAGGTGAATTCTAAACCCCGGAGTGGTGCAGCTCATCAGCTGTGTAGCAAATCACTGCTCGTTACAGCCTGCTTTTTCACTGCAATGTCCTGCAGATATGTAACTCACGAGAGCAGTCCACAGGGCTTCTCTCATGCAAAGAGCCCTGCCAAAGGATGGTGACCTGCTGCTGCTGAAAACTGCCCCAGTGCTCTCAACCTTTGGGAATTTCAGCCAAACCTCTTAGAGGATTGTGTTTCATATTCATACTTTTAGCACTTTATTTACCAGAGGTGATGCCAGGGGTGGCTGAACTGCTAAACATTAATACTCTGTTAGGATAAGCTCCTTATTTCTCTTCACAGTACCCAAACTCTGCCTCCTTCATGGCACTAAGATACTGTGCATTAAGTTCTCATTCTGTATATAGGTCACGCTCCAAGAATTCCCAACTCTGTGATAACTACACTTACCTAGCCTGATACTTCGTATTCCCAGCTGCAGCCTTATATCTGATTTATGATTAGTTCCCTCATATTGTTGCTAATTATTCCCTTATCAGAACAGATAACAATGTTTGTGCTAGAACTGTGCCAACACAAACTTGTCCAAAGCAGTCATAGAATCATAGAATCAGTCAGGGTTGGAAGGGACCACAAGGATCAGCCAGTTCCAACTCCCCTGCCATGCCCAGGGACACCCTACCCTAGATCAGGCTGCCCACAGCCTCTGCCAGCCCTGCCTTAAACACCTCCAGAGATGTGGCCCCAACCACCTCCCTGGGCAACCCATCCCAGGTTCTCACCACTCTTCATGCTCAACAATTTCCTCCTCACATCCAGATTACACTTTTTATCCTCTGTTTCCCTGCTGCCAGCAGTTTGGCAAACCTTTCTGCTCCTCAACTCTCTGCAGGAGAAGTCAGAGTCTAGAGAACATGTCTAGGATCATAGAATCACAGAATGAATCAGGGTTGGAAGGGACCACAAGCATCATCTAGTTCCAACCCCTCTGCCATGCCCAGGGACACCCTACCCTAGATCAGGCTGCCCACAGCCTCTGCCAGCCCTGCCTTAAACACCTCCAGAGATCTGGCCCCAGACACCTCCCTGGGTAACCCATTCCAGGCTCTCACCACTCTCATGGTCATAATTCTACATATGCAAAATACTGAAAGAAAATAGAGGAATAATAATAATAAAAAAAAAATCTCTGCTCAAAGAGGACTACTTTGCTAAGTTTTGGGTTTTTTTTAAACCCAATTCAATATTTTGACAATTAAACAAAAAAAAAAATAAAAAAAAAAAAAAAAAAAAATCCTGGGGTTTGGTGTTCAAAAAAAAGGGGCACAAAAAGATCTCAACTAAAGTAGTAGTAACACCCAGGAAGCTAACAGAGATATTAATGACTAGGGCTGGTTTCTGCTTTCTGTTTTCGAGTGCTTGTCACAACATTGATTTTTAACGTATATGAAATGCCTCAAAACATTTAGACACGCACACAGAGAAACCTCCAGCGTGAAGGAATAAACATAACAGATTATGCTGCTGCTGTATTAACAGGATCTGAAGCCTGTGGAGGTAAAGGAGAAATTGCTACCGGCTATGGACCAGATTCTCATATTCATGGCTCGGTGTTATTACTTGTAAAGGAGTCCCTGTGTGAAAGAACAAAAGATGCATTTCAACCATAAAATTTCAATATCGTTACAGGCACTTGAAATTTTACAGTGGGAGATGGAGCCAGGCTGCTGTTGTTATTCTGTCTACAGCAAAGTGTGTTCACAGAAGGTGAGTGGAAAAAAAAAAAAACAACAACAACAACAGGCTCCTCTGCTCCCACAAATGCAGAAAGCTACCTGGTGATATTTTCATCTGCCCTGTCCAGCTGAGGAGGAGAGTGTTAAAGCAGTTTAAAAATGGGAACCTGGCATCCAGACAAGGTTTAAAAAACCCAACCGAAGGAACAAATCTGGCACAGAATGGATTGTTTTGTACTTTCTTACTTCTGCCAGGTATCTGCTAGTACCTGCCTACAGGAGAAGGACAAATGGGAATTTGGCAGAAACTCATAAAACTCTTAAGATTCATAGAATTTCCACCTGGTCCTAATCTTCATTCCCTATTCCTAATCTTCATCTCTATTCCTAAACTTCCTCTCTATTCCTAATCTTCATCTCTATTCCTACTCTTCCTCTCTATTTCTAATCTTCCTCTCTATTCCTAAACTTCATCTCTATTCCTAATCTTCATCTCTATTCCTAATCTTCATCTCTATTCCTAAACTTCCTCTCTATTCCTAATCTTCATCTCTATTCCTGCTCTTCCTCTCTATTTCTAATCTTCATCTCTATTCCTAATCTTCATCTCTATTCCTAATCTTCATCTCTATTCCTACTCCTCCTCTCTATTCCTACTCTTCATCTCTATTCCTAATCTTCATCTCTATTCCTACTCTTCCTCTCTATTCCTACACTTCATCTCTATTCCTACTCTTTATTCCTACTCTTCCTCTCCATTCTTACTCTTCCTCTCCATTCCTACTCTTCCTCTCTATTCCTAATCTTCATATTTCTACTCTTCATCTCTATTCCTAATCTTCACTTCTGTTTTCCACTCACCCACAGCTCACTCTTGAGCACGTAATGTTGCAAGAGGAGGCTGCAGTTGTTCAGTCTGGAGAAGAGGAGGCTCAGGGGACACCTTATTGCTCTCTACAGCTACCTGAAAGGAGGCTGTAGCCAGGTGGGGTGGGACTCTTCACCCAGGCACTCAGCCACAGAAGAGGACACAGCCTCAAGCTGTGCCAAGGCAAGTTTAGACTGGATGTTAGGAAGAAGTTCTTCCCAGCAAGAGTGACTGGCATTGGAACAGACTGCCTGGGGAGGTGGTGGAGTCCCCATCCCTGGAGGTGTTTCAGAGGAGGCTGCATGAGGCACTTACTGCCCTCAGGCTCCTGACACTTTTCACCTCGTGGAGAACTGCAAAAGAAGGAAGAAATCACTGACATCTCCCAACTCCACTCTAGCAGGGTGCAGCTGACAGGCAGTACAGGGAAGGCAATGTGAAGCCTTTATTTTAAAAAGGGAAAGCAAATCAGGCAAGAGAAGACAAAAGATGTTAAAAACCAGGATGTATGCCTCATAAACACAGCTTCAGCCTCAAAACTGCCTTTGTGAGAACAATCTGTCTTGCTTGGACTTGTTACTTGTTTACAGCTGAACTTGTCAGCAGGGAGGTCTCATAAGCAGAAATTAATTTTAAGCAGATAAACCCAATAATGACCTGGGGGAGCACACTGCAGAGTGTTCTGACCTGAGCATAATCGATACAACTGTGAGCTAAAAGTTCCAGCTGCAGCATTATTTTCCAGTTCCCCCACTTCTTGGTGGTTGGCCTGGAGTTACATTTATGCCACCTGCCTGGATTGGATCGACTTGAGCAAGTGAATCCAAAGGCCAGTCCTGACCTGCAAAAACAAAAAATCTTTATTGCTGGTGATCCAGGAGTTAGAGACAGGACAAAGAAGCTTCCAAGCCTTGGTCCTAATTTAAAGTGAGAAAAGCAGTCCTGCTGCAAACTGACTGAATTTGATTGAGGGGAAAGAAAAAAAACTGTTAAATGTGGTGGCACTGTTCTTCAGTGGGGACATTCAGAGTAGCCTTGCACTTGAAGAATTAAATCAGATCCTGCTGCTTGGTCCCTACTTGAAGGCAAAATGCTCTGTTTTGATGTTGCAAGTGGTTGCCACAGAAATTATAATCAGGTAGAGTAAGAAAAAAAAAAAAAAAAAAGGTAACATTATGGTTTCTATGATTTCAGGTGAGCCAGAAGCTGCAGGAAGCCTTGCCAAAGAGCTTTCTTCCTTATGAGCATCGATTGTCCAGATGTAAAGAACAGAAATGGTATAAATATTGTCTTATTACACAGAAATATAAGATACAGATTTTATTTGTATGTATAATATAGCACTCTACATGAGTACATACTAAAAATATGTATTATAAGGAGCTTCCTTATGAGCATCCATCCTACAGATGTGAAGAACAGAAATGCTATAAATACTGTTATTTCATACAAAGATATATTTTATTTACATGTATATTATTCTGTATGAGTACATACTATAAATACAGTCTTAATTTCAAATGTTACAAGAGGGATGTGGACATGCTGGAGTGTGTCCAGAGAAGGGCCCCGAGGATGCTCAGAGGGCTGCAGCACCTCTGCTGTGAGGACAGCCTGAAAGAGTTGAGGCTGTGCAGTCTGGAGAAGAGGAGGCTCCCAGGTGACCTTCTTGTGGCCTTCCAGGATCTAAAGGGGACCTACAGAAAAGCTGGGGAGGGACTTTTTAGGCTATCAGGTAGTGACAGGACTAGGGGGAACGGAGTAAAGCTGGAGGTGGAGTGATTCAGATTGGATGTGAGAAGGAAGTTGTTGAGCATGAGAATGGTGAGAGCCTGGAATGGGTTGCCCAGGGAGGTGTTTGGGGTCACATCCCTGGAGGTGTTTTTGGCCAGGCTGGCAGAGGCTGTGGGCAGCCTGCTCTAGGGTAGGGTGTCCCTGGGCATGGCAGGGGGGTTGGAACTGGCTGATCCTTGTGGTCCCTTCCAACCCTGACTGATTCTATGTCTCTATGATTCGTCTGTGCAGCAGTCATTCCAAATCTCTCTGCTGTTAGACCCCCAGACAAACTCTCATGCTTTGCAGAATAAAATGCAATCATTGGGAAAACAGAGAAGGCTTTGACACCTGATTTGAGATGCAGCAATCTATCTGCTCTTAAAATTCTTCTGAATACCCCTAAGAATTTGTTTAAAAGTCCCAAGCATGCCACATTAAACCTGCAGGGCTTCTCTCAGGGCTGCGCCTGTATACGTAATCTACAAAATATTAAAGTTTTTCTGCCTAAACTTTTACATTTTAACCATGCACTTCGAAGAATGTGTTTGGCTTTTTTTTTTTCTTTTTTTTTTTTTTTTTTAAACACACTGTAATTTGCTTTTCATTTTGAGCTACAAATTGAACCTTTTGTATTACTCTTCTGTATCTGAACATGACGTGCTGTGGGGCCTCTATTAGTTTTGATGGGTTGCCATAGAGACTGGAAAGAGAGAGAGAGAGAGAGAGAGAGAGAAAAAAAGGGAAAGAGAATATGTTTGTGTGCTTAACCACGGTCAGTTACATCTTCTTCCACAATCTGTAGCTGAATCAGTGACTGAACAGAGAGGCAAAAATCTCAGTTTTGCAAACAGGCTGGAGTACAACATTTGTTTTTGGCAAGGTGGAAGGTATTGCTGATTTAGGCTGGATGTACATCAAAGGCTTCTGTTTATACTAAGAGTATGAATGAGAGCATTCAGCTCTCTCAAGTCTTTATCAACCTACCTACCCAACTCAAAGAGAATGTGAAAGGTGGACCTAGCAAACTGTGCTGCACAGTGAGGTGTCAGAAAAGAACTGCTGGTTCTGAACATGTCATTGGCTGAGATCTATCGAGGAGAAACAACCACCCAGGAAAAAAAAAAAAAAAACAAAAAAGAAAAAGCAACTTCAGTCCTGCATATGTGCAGATCTAAAAACCTCATCCACTCAGTTGTCTTTGATCTGCACATTGGCTTCCATCTTCCACTGAGTTTGCTGTGGCTTTAGGCATTCAGACTGTGGCAGAGCAGGGCACTGCCCCACTGGAGGTTTGAATGAGGTGTGAACTGTGGCAGGGCACACCCAGTCCACTGCCCCACCAGAGGTGTGAATGGGGCAGGAAATGGTCTTCCTCCCTCTCCACCTCTGTCACCAGAGGCTTAGTACAATAGGTGTGAAGTGCCTTCTCCCACCCTCTGTGGACTTGAACAGGGAGGCAACAGAGCACCTCAGTATATATATGGCAGCTGGACAGATTGGAGCAGGACTTGTTTGGACTTGCAAGGACTTGCTTAGACCTTCACTGGGACCTGCATGGACCTGCACTGGGACCTGAACACGGACCTGGAGACATGAACCTCGCACGGACTTTGAGACAGTCTCCCATCTGTAAGTAGGGCAAGTTTCATGCCCAAACCTTTCCATTTTTCTGATTTTTCCTGAATTACAAGAAAAGGCATCATTGTGAAGACTTCTCCTGACCGAATTAGAACCCAGACTTAAACTAATCTACACACAGATTGTGGGTGGGGCTTTTGGAAATTATAAAAGCTACATAATTTATAATTTCAGCCTCTTCAATAGCCCACAATCAATACACAGACATACCAAGAAAACACAGCACAGTGGATTCCCCATTCCCCCTTGACTCACGAGGAAGGCATCAGAGAGATGCTATAGTGGTAAAAAATAGAGAAGAAGCATTTATTTGTTTAATGGAAGTACTACACTGTCATATTGTCCACCAGAACAGGTTGCTCTGGGAGACTGTGGAGGCTCCATCCCTGGAGACATTGAAGGTCAGGTTTGATGGGGATGTCCCTGATTCCTGATGAGCTCTAAAGGTCCCTTCCAACTCAATGCATTCTATGACTGTGTGAGCTGATGACAGAAGCATGTGAGGTGCATGCCTCTGACCCACCTGGAGTCCAGACTGGAGGTCTGGAGCCCCCAACACAAGAAGGATGTCAAACTGTTGGAGAGAGTCCAGAGGAGGTCAGGAAGATGCCCAGAGGGCTGCAGCAGCTCTGCTACGAGGACAGGCTGAGAGAGTTGGGGCTTTGCAGCCTGGAGAAGAGAAGGCTGCCAGGAGACCTTAGAGTAGCCTTTCAGTATCTGAAGGGGCCTACAGGAAGGATGAGGAGGGACTATTTGCAAGGTCTTGTAATGTCAGGAGGAGGAGTAATGGGTATAAACTGGCAGAGGGGAGATTGAAACTGGATGCTAGGTAGAAGTTGATTACAGTGAGGGTGGTGAGACACTGGCACAGGTTGCCCAGGGAGGTTGTGGCTGCTCCATCCCTGGAGGTGTTCAAGGCCAGGTTGGATGAGGCCTTGAGTGACCTGTTCTAGTGGGAGGTGTCCCTGCCTATGGCACAGGGGGGTTGGAACTGGATGAGCTTTGAGGTCACTTCCAATCTAAACCATTCTGTGATTCTATGATATGAGAACCATGCCTCATTCACGTGTGCAACACAGACAGGAAAGGACTCTCATCTTAGAAAGCAAATGTTTAAGATGAAGCTAAATCCTTCTAATTCCTTTTCCCTTACACGGATGCCTATATCATGTGATGACTTCTGCAGGTTCTTTTCCCACGTTTTCAACACCCAGTCTTGTTTTGGGGCTTGAAACCTCTTGAGTTTCTCCCAGACAGGCACTGAAGGTATTCCGGCCTCTGTGAAGATATTATGGGGTTGCATATACCAAGTTTCAAGTCTCTGGATCCCTTCAGAAAGCAAAATATCCAGAAATAGGCACTGAAATTGTGTCTGAAAGACCCAGAGCTTGTTAGGTGCATGTGTATGTGTCTGCAAGCTTCGAGGTTGATTGGAGGCCTGCAAGATAATTTTTACAGTTCTTAATCCTCAAGTGATGGAGCTTTGCCAAGTTGAAGAAGCTCTGACTCCAGTAAGACCCCCACAAACACTTCCATTGTCTTCAGCAGCCAAGCTTGTTTATGTGTCAGTATAAAATCACCTCCCCAAATTGCTTATCAGACAGAGCTTGCCAATCACCAGCAACTTTTAATGGCTTTTAAATTACCACGCTAGCAGAAGAGATTTAAATATCCTAGCTGAGAGCCTGGGCTTGTGTTTGCAAGGAGACAAAAAGGGAAGCGAATCATCTCTTTGCCTCTCTTCTGATTCTGCAGGGGAAAGTGCAAAAGAGAAAAGTGCAACAGGAAACAAAGTAAGAGATTAAAGAAATACCCTATGAGGAAATAAACAAAAAATAAATAAATTGGCTGCTGTGGCACATGTTAAAGTGACAAGAACATTGAAGCTGTATTTAATAATAAAAGTAGTCTGTCTCTTCCCAGTGGTTATATGTATTACTTATCAATGCTTTCACATAAGGAGCATGCATCAGCGAGAAACATTGTCATTTAAAAGGATGCAAAGTGGTCCCAGGGCCAACAGAGATGCTGGGGGAAAAAGACAAAAAA
>VWZI01017920.1:134552-146681 GCA_013396835.1 Psilopogon haemacephalus
GAGGAAGGGAGGCAGGGAGAGAGGGAGGAAGGGAGGGAGGAAGGTAAGGAGAGAAGAAGGAAGGGGGGAAATATATGAAAAAAGAAGAAAAGAAGAAAAAATAAAAGCCCAGTCCCATTCTCATGACCTCCACCTTCAGATATTTATGTGCATTGATAAGATTCCCTCTCAGACTGTTCTTGTCCATACTAAAGAGACTCAGGTCTCTCAGCCTCTCCTTGTAAGGGAGGTGATGCAACCTCAACATCTTTGTGGCTCTCTGTTGGGCTCCTCCCAGTAATTCCCTGTCTCTCTTGAATTGGGGAGCCCAGAACTGGACACAACACTCCAGGAAAGGCCTCACCAGGGCAAAGTAGAGGGGGTGGAGACCCTTCCTTGACCTACTGGCAGAGGAGGGTGGTAGGAAATAGCAATTTGTCTATAGGAATTCTAGAGTGGAAAAAAAAACCCCAACACTTTTGACTAATGAAAATTCTCATTCCCCAGTCTTGCCTTTGCTCTCTGGGTAACACCAGTGCAAATGATGGATTGTGCAGAGTCCAAAACTGCTAGCAAGCAGCAGCAATAGTGTGCAGTTCAATTTTGCAGCTGTCACCTAGCTCCCATGTAGGTGAAGCTGGCTCTCTGACGGTGACTCTCCAACTCCTGCTTAACGCTGAAAACATAATGAGAGCTTCTAGAGCTAAAGAAATAGATCCCCTGAGGAAGTGCTGTAGGGGTTAGGTTTAATTTTTGTGGTTGATGCAGGTATTTAGACACTGGTTGTTTTGGGTTTTTTTTGCCTCTTACAGGATGTCTGCATGGCAGAAAACTGTGTCCTCTGCCCATCCATTACATCACTTCAGGTACTGGAATCAACAGAGACACTGTGCCTAGCATTTTGTCTTACACTAAAATAATGCCTTGTTAGAAAGGTTAATTAACCTGAACAAAGCTGTCATGAGCTTGTGCGGGGAGAAAATTAGGAGGGCCAAAGCCCAACTAGAACTTAATCAGGCCAGTGCCACAGATGACAACAAGAACCTGATGAATTGTACAGGAAAACAGCAGAGCTGGAGAGCAGGTCTTGCCAGGGGAAGCTAAAGGAACTGGGGTTGTTCAGTGTGGAGAAGAGGAGGCTGAGGGGAGAGCTTCTCACTCACTACAGCTGTCTGAAACAGGGTCAGAATGAGGTAGGTGTTGGTCTCTTCTCTCTAGTAACAAGTGATAGGATGGGAGAAAATGACCTCAAGTTGCACCAGGGCAGGTTAAGGTTGAAAATGAAAAGAAAATTCTTCACTGGAAGGGTTCTCAAAGAGTGGAACAGGCTGCCCAGGGAGGTGGTTGAAACCCCATCCCTGGAGGTGTTTCAAAGAGGCAGAGATGGCAGATTTGACTTGGTGATCCTGAGGGTCCTTTCCCACCTGGATGTTTCTGTGACTCTGTGTGACATGTTCCAGTCTCAGACTTGGCAGAGTTAGAGAAAAGTTGGACTGGATGCTCTTAAAAGTCTTTTCCAACTGAAATAATTCTGTGATCACATCACCCACAAGTCCTTCTCTGTTCATGAACAAGTCAAGGAGGAATTCTCCCTTTGTTGGCTCCCTCAACTCCTGTGGCAGGAAGTTATCCTTCACAGACACCAATATTTCACTGCTCTCACTGTGCAGAACTCCAACTGGTGCCAAACTAAATCTACCCTGCTCCACTTCCAATCCATTGCCCTTTGTCCTGTCACAGAATCATAGAACCAGCCAGGTTGGAAGAGACCTCCAAGATCATCCAGTCCAGCCCTATCCAATCAACTAGATCATGGCACTAAGTGCCTCATCCAGGCTTTTCTTGAACACCTTCAGGGACTGTGACTCCACCACCTCCCCAGACAACTTGCCAGTAGCCAGTTGGGCTACTGGTCCTTTCCTGGAGAAGAACCCCTCCAGTTCCTACATGATTGTCCTCAGCCACTTCCATGGCCTCTAATCCTTATGATGTGGAAAGAGAAGACTCAAGTAGAGTATCTAGAGAGACATCAAAAAGAGAAGTTTGTTGTAAGGCAGCAGCTTGCACCAGAGAACGATGCAAAATTTCCAGCAATTATAGCAAGTGCTTAAACTTCTCGAGCAAATCATCCAAATTAATTTGCTGTCTCTATAATTATTCAGCTGCATGCTTTCAGCACCCTGCAGCAATCTCTCGTGACCCTTTGTTTGTGAGCAGTGAACCTGAAACCACTCAGTGTGGTTCAGGATATCCACCGGAGGCGTCAGGACGTTATAAATACCTGGGAATCAGGTATCCTTCCATTAGGCACACACGTAATGAAGAAATTACACCTTCTGTGCTTGATTAGGGGGAAAGTTAATGGCTAAGTACTGTTTTCCTGACAAAAAATAACATGCCTGTCATCAACAAAGTTAATGTTTTCATCCCATCCTTTTTCTTTCGGGCTGAATTTCCCTCGGTTTACAGCAAAGCAGCCTTTCAGTGCAAGATACAGGTCTACTGTGAACAAGGAGGGAATAGGACTCTGTCCCACATGACATCCTGGTCAGCAAACTGGAAGCACAGGGATTTGATGGGTGGACCACTCACTGGATAAGGAATTGGCTGGATGGTGGCAGGCAGAGAGTGGTGATCAAGGGCACAGTGTCCACCTGGAGATCTGGGACAAGTGGCTCCCTCAGGAGTCAGTGCTGGCACCAGTGCTGTTGAAAATCTTTGTCAGTGACATAGACAGAAGGATCCGTGCACCCTCAGCAAGTTTGCAGATGACACCAAGCTGTGTGGCACAGTTGACTTGCTAGAGGGCAGGGATCCATCCAGGGGGACCCAAACAGGTTGCAGGCCCAGGCCAACCTTATGACATTCAACAAGGCCAAGTGTAAGGTTCTGTACCTGGGTAGGCACCATCCCAAGCACAACTCCAGGCTGGAGAGTAGCCCTGAGGAACAGGACCATCTAGACCAGGACAGAGAACCAAGTGCTTGTATTTTGGGACTCCAGGACAACATCTGGTGTGGGTGTTGGGCATTCACCTGTTTTTTTAGTGGCACCAGTTGCTTCTCTTAATTTGAATGGAAAAGAAAAAAAAAAAAAAGGCAACTGGAAGGTGGATGGAAAAATAAGGTATTATCTGGATTTTTACATTTAAACATTTAAAATTATTGAGACTTAGAGCTAAATCCAGCTAGGATTCAGGAATTGAAAGCCTTAAGTCAGAGTACTTATCTTTTGGTCACTCAGACCTCAGATATTGAGGCTAGGTAAAGCTCTCAGGGAGGGTTCAACATCATCCAGTACACGAGGTGTAGGTCCAACTTTAGCCAGTCAGTAAGCATCTACAAACACTCTTTCTAATACCTGGGTAAAGCTCACTATTTCCTTTCCCAATACAAAATTGACTTCTCAAGAGCTGCAGCCTCTTTTCTGTAATTCCTTAATCTCTAGAGCAGAGACAGAGGGAGTGAGAAGCCTAATTCGCTGCCTGTCCCTGATTCAGGAGATTCCAGTCCACATCCCCTGTCACTCCAGAGGCTTTTATCACCACAGAGGGGATTTTGCACTTCACCTTCCCAAATGCCAATGCAGAAAGAGAAGATAACCGTGCCAGAGTTTGGCACTGACACAGCTCTTTGGGAGTCCTGAGGTTTTTGTGCTTTTTCCAGTGGGGTTTGTGCCTTGGGTTTTTTTTTGATGGGTGCAAAGCTCTTCTGTTAACAGGCTTAAAGAGGAGTCTGGCATTGAGATGCTGAAATTGTTATATCTACAGGCCTCAAAAACTAGACAGTTTCACATCTAACCAGAGAGATCCAGCAAATTTGGGTGCTTCATGAAGGCACCTCCTCAGCAAGCACTAGAGGACAGGCAGCACTGCAGTATCTAGTTCCAACACCCCTGCCATGTGTTGTGCTGGGAGGTGGTTTGGACCACATCCCTGGAGATGTTTAAGACTAGGCTGGATGAGGCTGTGGGCAGCCTGATCTAGAGTAGGGTGTCCCTTGGCATGGCAGGGAGGTTGGGACTAGATGATGCTCCCTGGAGGTACTCAAGGCCAGGCTGGATGAGGCCTTGAGCGACCTGTTCTAGTGGGAGGTGTCCCTGCCTATGACAGGGGGTTGGAATCTTTGAGGTCTGTTCCAACCTAAACCATTCTATGATTCTGTGATTCTATCCTTGTGGTCCCTTCCAACCCTGATTGATTCTATGATTCTATGATTCTAAGCATGTGCTTTGGTGTCCTGAAAGTCCTTTTTCAGTTCATTTTCTTGGAGGAAGTCAGAGAATGGAAATGGCAGAAATGGGAGAAGAAACATGGCAGGACAGTAGATAGGGAAAGAGATGAAAGTAGGCAAAAGAAATGCAAGTGATTGTGGTGCTTTTTTTTTTTATGCAACTCACTTTTCAGAGCTTAGCTGATCACTTATGCAACAACTTTTCAGGTCATTACATGCACGAAGAATCCTGCGTAGCAGAAATCAAAGAATCTCTGGAACACCTTAGGCACCTAGAAGACCAGATCGAGACAATCAGAGTATGCTGCACTTCTCACATGACTTAAAACTAGACCAGCAGAGACTTCAGATTCAGTTGATATGAGAGATGGTTTAACGTCACTGTCGCAGCTGAATGCTGGTTCTGCAACAGCACAAGATTCTGAACAGGGAAATTACTGGTTTTGAGAGGTCAAAGGAGAATAATCCAGGTGATTTGAACAATTCCCAGGGTCAGTTATGGTCAATGCTGCTATAACATCTCAAATCAAAATCAATTATGGTCAACAATGAGCAAAGTGAAAGATAAATTGCTGTCAATTTTAGCCTTCAACAGTTTCAGCTCCGCGGAAGTTAACGTCTAAATTGCACACTTTGAAACCTGTTATCAGGGGGAAGAGCCTAAAATTGGAAAGCAATAAATCATTTCCAATTGTTCTTACTTCGATTTAGGAGGAAAAAAAAAATAAAAGAAAAGAATAAAAGGGGAAAAAAAAAAAAACGTTTTAACAAAATAGATATCAAGGCACCAAATCAGTTTCACTTCAGCAGAGCAGTAGAGAGTTTGCTCTTCAGACTGGACACCTGTGTCCCACAGGATATCATGAAAATGCAATTGCTGTATAGAGGGATTATTAGATGTCAATGTTAATTGACTCTGCAATGAATTGTTAATGATCTGCTGTGCATGCTGCAGCATTAGGTCTAGGTGGATGAGAATTGAAATGCAGTGACAGTCGAATGTGGCCGGGAAATTAAGCCACTCTCGCTGCAGATCTGGAAGTGGAGGTCTCACTCTGAAAATTTATACTACTGTAAATTTTAAAATTTATATTTCATAATTTTAAATTTATAATTTATAATATATATTTTAAATTTTAGAGGAGCACTATAAAATTTAAAGGAATAAACTTGACCACCACTGTGATGAGCCAAGAGCATGTAGGTAAGCAGATCGTACATAGGGAGTTTACGCAGACCAGCAAGAATCAACTTTTGATGTCCATGATAAGCAAGGAGGTGAATTTTGCTGTCCCCTTTTAATGCTGAACCCTTTCAAATCCATCAGAGTTCTTCCCTTTCAAACCTCTCAGATTCACAGAATCACACAGAGTGGGGCTGGAAGGGACCTCCAAAGCTCATCCAGTCCAACCCTCCCTGCCAGAGCAGGATCACCTAGACCAGATCACACAGGAACACATCCAGGCAGGTTTTGACTCTCTCCAGACAAGGAGACTCCTGATGAGATGCACCCAAGGATTCCTCCTGTGATCGCTCTGCCACTCTCCATCATTTTTGGCAAATCCTGGCAGACAGGAGAGGTGCCTGAGGAATGGAGGAGAGCCAATGGCACTCCAGTCTTCTTCCCAGTGTAGAGGGAGGAAGGAAATGCATATCAGGAAAGAATCTGAAACATTCATTTGTTCTTTATGTTTTTGTCAGACTAATTTGTGTTCTCTTCTAGGATCGAAAGGGAAGCAAAAGACTATCAGCAGTTGCTGTTAATACCTTCAGTGATAATAGCCACTTTAATACCTCCATTAAAATCTTTAAAAGGAAAAAAAAAAAAGAAAAACCACAACTGGTTTAAATATACTCCTCCTGCTACAGCTTCATCTAATCAAGGCAGATTTAATCTATGTGGAGATGTGAACTGGAAAGTTGCTTTCTCACGACGCAGTCGTAGAAAGCTAATTTGTTTCCTATTCTATTAGTTGCCTGCCTTCCTTCTTGGTGTGTGCAAGCAGAGAGTGCTGTTAAATCAAGGATTGGAGGCAAAAAAAGAAAAGAAATATAAAACGTCTTATTCAGCTCAAGGAGATGTTTTAATGTTCCTTTCCATCACTTCCTGGAGAACACAAACATCCCTCTTTCACGCATGGCTTCATTCAAAATTAGCTTTTATCAGCCTTTCATTAGCTCACTGCCATAACTAGCCTGTTTTTGGTTTTTGTTATAAGGAGAAGATATTACTGTTTAGCATATTTTAATTATCTTTTTCCATGTGGAAAATTTCTAAGCAATCAGTAAAGCAGGATTTGGATTTTTTTTTTTTCCTTCTTATTTCTCCCAGCTAATACCTTAGATACTTCTCTGGTTGCTGAGACACTGGCACAGGTTGCCCAGGGAGGTTGTGGCTGCTTCCTCCCTGAAGGTGTTCAAGGCCAGGTTGGATGAGGCCTTGAGTGACCTGTTCTAGTGGGAGGTGTCCCTGTGTATGGGAGGGGGTTGGGACTGGATGAACTTTGATGTCCCTTTCAACCTAAATCATTTTATGATTCCATGATTCTATGATTAATATAATCACTCGAGTGAATTAATTATTATAAACCTTTGGCTGTACATAGCTGGGTAGAAGCAGCAGCTGGGATTTGATTCATGTGGATTCTGCTCAGCCATGAACAGAAAGTTCTCTGTGAAACCTTCTGTGATTCTTTACTGAGTAGCTGCCCATTTGAGTTTGTAGCTTTGTCACAAGAGCTTTTCTGTTCCCACAATTCTCTGCCTCATTCATTATTGACTTTCTAATTTCTACAGCAATGAGCAGGCAGGAATGAGACTGATTGTAAAAAGTAACCTCGTTTACTATACAACCTTGAGTGAGTGCCAAGGCAACATGTCTCGGGTGAAGGAGGAGCTTCTGTGACTCCATTGCACTTAGTCCTAATCCAGATCTTAGGCTAAAAATTAATATTTCAAGGAAAATTCCCTGCTGTTCCTGAAATGTTGGAGGAAAAATAAGCAGTCTGAGAGAGTACTGAATTTATAAGCTGGTACAGGGCAGAGTCAGTGCAGGTGAACAGAGAAAATGGGCAAAAATAAAACCAAAGGAAGGCACTGAACACATGTAACATGGGGAAATTTTTGGAATTGCTCAAAACAGTTTGAAAGGAGATTTTGCATGCTAGGGGAATCCAAGCACCTCCTGCCTTAAGCAGAAAGGAGCTTCTCGAGTCCCTCTAGCGGACAAGAGGTATAATCGACTGCCAGAACCTCTTTCCAGTTCTAATGGTTTAATGTTTGTTGCATTATTGCTAGTTATTTCTTAAGTGTTCTAGCTTCTGTTTTCCTATGTGCAATGTTTTCATGACCATTGCAAAGCACCTATTATTTAAAATGGTGGCTGGTAGAAAGAGTTATGAATATATCAATTAATAACCTATATTAATTAAAATAACTTTAAATTATNCTGTGCCATGCTCAGGGACACCCTACCCTAGATCAGGCTGGACAGAGCTTCATCCAGCCTGGCCTTAAACACCTCCAGGGATGCTGCCCCAACCACCTCCCTGGGCAACCCATTCCAGGCTCTCACTACTCTCATGCTGAAGAACTTCCTCCTCATTCTGATCACTACTTTCATTTTATGTGCTCTGTAATTGCTTGCCAGGCAAGGGACATTTGGCTTGGAAAGGACCTCCTGGATACTGTTCTTTTTTTTTTTTATTATTGTTGTAGATTTCTTTTCTATTTTAAATATACTCAGCCTACTCCTATCAGTTCTTTAATCTACCTTCAGGCACTCCAATTACTTCAGTATTCAACTCACTTTTTATTACTTCCATCTGCACGTGAGAAGATCAGGAGCATGTGGCTGGATTTTATTACTCTGTATAGACTGAAAGCAAAGCCTGGTGCTGAGGGGGAATCAGTTCTGCTCAAAGATCAATTCTTTCAGCCCCATCTATGCCAGAGGTGACATTGGGTATGTCATTTGCATGTACAGCTGAGAAAATAGAAAATAAAGTGATTAAAAGTAAATTAAATAAACAGTCCACTCTGGGCTCCTGGGTAATTAGGAAACATTGTTTTTGATAGTTATATATTATGCCTGTGCATGGACTGAATTTAAATGCCAATTAGAATTTGTTCACTGTTTAAATTTTTACTTTGGCTTCCTCACATATTTATTTTAGAAGGTACATTGTTGAGCTCAATCTTTTTTGACTACATTTTCATAGAATCATAGAATCAGTCAGGGTTGGAAGGGACCACAAGGATCATCTAGTTCCAAGCCTCCTGTCATGGGCAGGGACACCCTAACCTAGATCAGGCTGGTCAGAATGTTTTGGAAAGAAAAGAGGGGGGAAAAAGGAGTGGAAAAATATTTCCACACAATCTGCCATTGGCAAGCAAGCAAATAAATCATTATTGCTGGTGAGTTCTTAAAGAGCTGTTTGAATCTTCTTGAAGTTCTATATCAAAGTGAGGCTCAAGAAGGCTCTGGGCAATCCGATCTAGGTGAGGATGTTCCTCCTTACTGTAGAGGGGGTTGGACTGGCTGACCTTCAGAGATCCATTCAAACCCAGACCCCTATGATCACTCCTGAAATCCCCTGTTCTGGTTTCCCAGTGTTATGTCTGGAATTAAATGCACAGCTAAGGAAAGGTTAATTAGCCAGGAAAATAAAATTCAGTAACCCTTCTGTTAAACAAGTAAACTGATCAAATTCTCTGGTTTGGGTCACCAGAAATTGAACATCAAATCAAAATGAAACAAAAACTCTGAGAAGAAGTCACAAAACTAACTTCAGAAATGCCTCTTTTTTTTTTTCCAAAGAAGTATTTCTCTTCCAGAATTATTCCTGCTTGGATGGTAAAGGAAACCAGATCTTAATGTGAATTATCTGCAGTGCCTGAGCCATCGTGTTCCTTCCAGAACAGGCTGTCTCCACTTTTAACACTTCTTCCCCAGCTCTCCTTTTCTTTCAACAAATCACAGAACCTTTGATGTGTGAAATCTCTGATAGGTTTAAAGTTAGAGCTGCAAAGACGTCGATGCAAATCTTCTGAAGTATTCATAAACAATTAATTGTATAGAGGCTGATGCTTTGCTCTCCAAGAAGTGGGTCACCCGAAACAGGATTAAAAAGAGAGCTAATAGGAGTTCAACTGCAGGCTTTAAATGTCAGCTTTTGTCTAGACTTTCTTTAATGGAAATAAATTGCAGTTTTGGAGTGGCTGATTTTGTGGCAAGACAGATGTGTGGTATTGTTTGGATAAATCATCTGGAGTTGGGGTTTTGGGGGTTTTTGGTTGTTTTGTTTTGTTTTTTTTCCTTTCCATTCTAGTAACAAGAGATAGGATGAGAAGAAATGGCCTCAAGTTGCACCAGAGGACGTTTAGGTTGGATATTAGAAGAAACTTCTTCGCTGAAAGGGTTCTCAACCACTGGAACAAGCTCCCAAGGAGGTGGTTGAATCCCCATCCCTAGAGGTGTTTCAAAGAGGCAGAGACATGGTCCTAAGGAACAGGATTTAGCACCAACCTTGGTAGAAAATGATTGGACTCCATAGTCTTTTCCAACCAAAATAATTCTATGAGGTGTCTTGGAGGAGAGGCTCAAACTATTTGCTTCACTTCTTTGGGAGGCTAACCTTTGGTGCTGAAATAGGATAGAACAGAAAATAACAGAACAGAACAAAATAGAATAGAACGGAACAGAATAGAATAGAATAGGCCTCCAACAAGAGACCTCCAAGATCATCCGCCCAACCTAGCACCCAGCCCTAGCCAATGGCACTAAGTGCTCCATCCAGTCTTTCCTGAACACCTCCAGGGATGGCAACTCCACCACCTCCCTGGGCAGCCCATTCCAATGCCAATCACTCTCTCGGTGAAGAATTTCTTCCTAACATCCAGCCTATACCTCCCCCAGCACAACTTGAGACTCTGTCCCCTCCTTCTGTTGCTTGTTGCCTGTGAGCAGAGACCAACCCCACCTGGCTACAACCTCCTTTCAGATAGTTGTAGACAGCAATGAAGTCACCCCTAAGCCTCCTGTTCTCCAGGCTAAACTCTCCCAGCTCCCTCAGACTGTCTTCACAGGGCTGTGCTCCAGGCCCCTCACCAGTTTGTCATCCTTCTCTGGACACGTTTCAGCACCTCAGCATCTTTCTTGAATTGAGGGGACCAGAACTGGACACCGTACTCAAGATGTCTTTAGATCTACCATCATAGACAGACATAAACCAATTGTAAGTGACCAGAGACACACAAATCACCTAACCAATCAATGATGTGACAGTGATAAAGATATTTTTTTCTATGAGAAGTGAGTGTTCAATATTTCTCTGCTCTGTCTAAACAGGGATTTCCTTGAATCCATTCCGTGGTGAGGTTTAAAGCTGGCGGCTTCCTGACTGCGCTCATATTCTTGCACATCTATAATTAACACTGACAAACGATCACAACTAATGTAGCAGAAGCCACATTTCAAGTGAACACAGTGAAATATGGCACAGTGCACCCAGAACAAATTCAACAGCAGCTACAAATTCAGCAGCTAATAACTCCAAGTCAGCACACAAAAGGCTACAAGCACTAAGATAAACCAGAAGGGCGAATTCAGCCCTGAATGATTCGCTTTGAATTTTCTGCTCATTGCTCCCCACAAATCATTTCTTGACAACATTTTGGGGAGCCAAGCTCAGTTCTTAAGCTTTTTTTTTAATTATTATTATTATTCTCTTTTCTTCCCAGGCAATTCTCCCTCTCTTCTCCCACAGGCATCTGTGGGCAGACATTGTTAACAGATTCTCCTTGCCACCAGTGGCTCAACCTGCATGGTATGAAATGCCACACCTCGAATATTTTATTCAGTTTTGGACACCACAATGCTGGAGAGATGTGGAGGTGCTTGAGCAGGTCCAGAGGAGAGCAACAAAGCTGGAGAACGGCCTGGAGAATAATTTTTTTGAGGAGTGACCGAGGCAGCTGGAAATGGTTAGTTTGAGGAAGAGGCTGAGGGGAGACCTCATTGCTGTCTACAGCTACCTGAAGGGATGTTGTGTAGAGGCTGCCTTGGGCTCTTCTCCCAGGGAACTGGAGGCAGAACAAGGGGGAATGGCCTCAAGCTGAGACTGGGGAGGTTTAGATTGGACATTAGGAAAAGGTTTTTCATGGAGAGAATGGTCAGGGTCTGGAATGAGCTGCCCAGGGAAGTGTTGGAGTCACCCACCCTGGATGTGTGTAACATTCATTTGGATGCGGTGCTTAGATCCATGGTTTGGGTGAATCTTGTAGAGTAGGGTTCTAGGTTGGATAGCACAGAAACCAAACTATAGAGTATAATTGAATCTTTTCACTAAATATCTCAATTTTAGTGTATTTTTCAGACTATCTCTTCATCATGTGCATAAATTGTGCCTGACACTTTTCCCACGTGCTGTCAGACATGCTGACTGGTTCAGATGTCAAGAGATGAGCTCAAAGGTCTTGGGTAAGGCTGACAAGGTCTCCCCATTCCCTCCCAAACTACATAAACTGTCCTTAAGCATGAAGGCTGCACAGCCATGGCGAGCATTAATTATCAAAGGGGCTCTTAGAAACGCTGACCAGCAGGAACTCAATTCAGTTTGCTCCTGCTGGGCAGCAAAATTGTGTTCCCCTTGCTCTGGTCTGAATTCTGTGTGGTCAGACTCTGCTACTGCCACACTCTCAGAACACCTCTGACTGTGCAGTTTCAGTGTCTCACAGGCAAACTGCTTTTTCAGGTCAAAGCAATGATTACTTACAGTCAAATATATAAATATAGATATAGATATAGACATAGATGATATAGATATATAGATGATATATAGATATATAGATTATATAGATGATAGACGATATAGACTATGTAGATATAGATGATGTAGATATATATAGAGATGATATT
>VWZI01017921.1:0-15041 GCA_013396835.1 Psilopogon haemacephalus
CTCTTCCAACCTAGACCATTCTATGATTCTATGATTCTATTTATTGTGTGAACTGTGATTCAAAGAAACACATAATAGAAGTACTAAGAAGAATTTTATTAAAGTCTATATCAGCTAAAATTCGTTTATTGGAAGAAAAAGTCTGTTGCATATGCAAATATATTTTTCAGCTTATATGCATATAAAATCTGTAGCAGTTATTACTGCACATTTCATCAAGTACAGATATGTACAGTGATGTTATGGATTGACACATTCCTGCTCATGTTATTTAGGTATGCACCTATGTAAGCATAAATCTGTGCCTACCACTGCTTGATTTCATACATCAGGAGACAGTGTAAAAATATCTGCCATTAGTTTGTCCTTTTTCCTCTCTATTTGTCTGAAGGGAACAAAAATCAGAACAACTTGCTTTAGAAGTCAGATTTTTTTTTTTTTTTCCATATATGCTGCCTGGTAGTTTAAAGCATTTGATTGCATTGAAATATAATAAATCTGTGTCTGTGTTTGAGTGACAGAAACTATTTTACTCCTTCCCAAAGGAATAAAATAAAAATGCTCCACATGGGTTTGGAAGTTTACAGGGAAATACTATTCACAAATCTATACAGATATAAAAAATACTCAAATTCATATTCAGCCTTGGCCCAGTTCTCCACCCTGGGCTTTTTCAAAACCTCAGTAGGCCAACACCTTCCAAAACCTTCCCCCCCCAACTAGGCCAAATATCAGGCTTCAATGCCTGTTGAGAAAGACCACAATAGGCCAAAATAGGCCTGAACATGTCCTGGCTTGCCCAGACATGTTTTTTTGCTCTCACTCCTTCTGTTGTTGGGAGAAGCAACTGCAGGAAAGGACAACAAAAGGGCCTGGTGCCACCATGTCTGTCCAAACTTGTTTACAGGATACCCGTACATGTTTATACACTTGTTTGTGTTCTGCCCTAAAAAGTAAAAGTAAGCCCTGATTTCACCTAATATAGTTAATCTTGGCTAACTGCCATTCTGTTTGGCTAATTTGTGTCCAAAGGCCCATTAGACTCAGGCTACATTGATAAAAAGAGATGATTAGGTAGAGACAATGTGCTTGCTGCTTGCTTGCTGCTGCCACCACTGTTTCTGCTTTATTGTGCTTTCTTCTTCTGTCAGTGTTCTGATCTTGGAAAGATCAGAAGCCTCAACAGCTAAGAAGAGGCAAACATTATCCCCTGCAAGTGTTTGGGTACTGTCTGGAAACTGTAGTTAGCCCCCTGAGTTGGGAAATAATATTTTGTGAGTAAATACTCAAAAGCCTCTTTAGTAAATCTTTAGCAAACTCTGTAATTAAATCTAATTGAATCCAAGCCTTCCATCTTAAACAGAAAGGAGCTTCTTCAGTCCATCTAGTGGGCAAGCAGTATAACTGACTGCAAGAACTTCTCTTCCAGTTCAATTGAGTTTAATGTTGTATTATTATTGTTCTAGATCCTTTGTATAATGTTTTCATGACCATTGTGAAGAACCTGATAATTATCATGAAAAATTACTGGGAGGGTAGTAAGAGTTTTGAATATAAAAATCAATAAACTATATTAATTTTTTAAAAAATCTATCTTGCATTAATTAATACCATCCATTGCAATGCCCTCCCACCTGCCATACGTCCCTGCTAACCTCCCATATCAGGCTAGGATTACACAGTAAAAATTAGCTTTGCCAACACTGCACAAGGACACAAACCTCCTCCACACCACAAGAGATAAGGGTCCATGTTGGGAGAGAGAAAGAAAAGGGACAGAGGAGCCTGTAATATTTATATAGGTGTGCAGGCTGATGTGAGTGAAATAACCAAGATTACTTTCCATCATCCACCTCTTCCTTGCACTTCTCTGGCATTTCTGGAGGACTTTCCTCTGTGGTTAAGACATCCAGTCTTAAACCTACAATACTCAGTAATTTGTGTCCTTCATCCTACATTGCAATATGTTGTGGTCAATGAAGAACATAAATTTGTCACTTACCCACTTACTTTAGTAATTCCACATTCGAGTTTGCAATATAATGTTTTTAATGACACAATACATTATTTTTTCAAGCCTGAGTATACTTTAATCCTGGTCCTTTGCTTAAATTCTCATCATTCAGTTTCCTCCATTGATAGCATTAAATTGCAAATGAAAAGACTTTCAGAAAATGGGACTATATAGTGCTGAGAAAGACCTGAAGAGTCTGTCCTAGTATGGGCATGATTATTGCCCAGAGTTGATTCACTTCCTGAGGTCCCCCTCCCCCTTCCATGATAAGGTCCAGAGGTGGGTTGCAGGGTGGCACACCACGTGGTTCTGGAGCCAGGAAGTCTTGGGCTGCACGCACAAGTCACGCGCACAAGTCAGGTGATCTGTGCTGTCTGTTAGGGTGTTGGAACCCACCCCTGGGTGCAGGACTTTTGAACCAATTGGCCATTCAATGGATGCTAAGTGCCTATTGGTCAGTTCCACGCTCCCCTAATGAGGTACTTAAGGGGGTGCAACAGCCGTTGGTTTGGGCTCTCTTCTCTCTCCACCGCCATGAAGAACATACGCCTCAGCACCGTGTCCAGCAGTGGCCACGTGCTTTGCAGCGAGCAGCAGCAGCAGCGACATCACAGCGTATTGTAACCGCAGCAAGGCACAACCCTCTCTTTTCCTCTTTATTCGGGACAAATCCTCCTTCTTTCCTCTTTCTCGGAAAGACTCTGTACCTAAGCGCGCGTTTCCTGGGTATTTCCAGGTGTGGTTAGGATTGCTTTTGTATTAGACTCTCTGTTTCCTAAGTTCTGACTGTTTAAACTGTTTAATTCTGTGTTTTAAGCGACTTCATGTATTTATTCTTGCCAATCGAACATCCAAAAAACCCGGGGGAACTACCCCATGATTTTTAATAGTAATTAAAAATTAATAATCGCAACAGAGTCACTGTGTGTAGAAGTACTCTAATTATCTCCCCTGTATAACAGTGATGCCTCCTGTTTGCATTTAGTTGCTTCTATAAGTTCCAGGCCTTTATTGTAGATTGTGCATGGATGAAGATGCTTTGGAAAACTGGGAGGAGCATGGGCAGGGAGGAAAAAATAACAAGAAAAACTCTAATCAGGATCTGCTGAATATTCTTCTGGAACTGCAACCTATCTGCTAATTGCTGCTAAAGATTGATGGTGGCACTAGGTGGTTGCAGAAGCGTGGAAATGATGTGTTTGAAAATGGTGGCCTCAAAAGAAAGATGAGAAATGAGAGAAAGAGCATTGGAACAGGCTGCCCAGTGGTCTTTCTTTGCAGGGAAATTAGACTTGATCTCCTCTCCTCTCCTCTCCTCTCCTCTCCTCTCCTCTCCTTTCCTCATTATAAATGAAATTTCATCCAGGTAAATAACCTATAAAAGGCAATTGTGTTTGTACTGACTTGATAGTTCTCAGGACACTCAGAATTCTTCTAACCTAGTCTTTCCTGAGCTAGTTTTATCTTGTAACAGTTCCCTAATACTAAAGGAATCACTGGCTCCCTTTCTAGCAGTATAGACATAGTCTATCAGACAGACTACAAGGAATTTAAAGGAATGTCTTACATGCAGGGAAGATAGTATCTGAACCTCAAGGTAGGCTACAGATGGTAAAGTGAGCAAGGCAAGATTGTGTTCAGCTCTAAATTGAAGAGACATTCTGACTGGTTAGATAAGAAGGATGCTGAGAGAGAAGAGACTTAAAGGGCAAAGAAATTAACACAGGCTGGAATAAGTACAGAAGCAATGTGCAAGTGGATTTACTTTCCATAAGAGGAAAAAGGTGTGAATAAGATCCCCACATTTTTCAGTCCTATGAATTTTCTTATAGCAGATGATAATAACCCAGTGGGATAATAAGCCTCTTTTTTTTTTTTTTTCCCTTTTTTAAGGATACAGTTTGGGGTTTGGCAATTTTATAGAATGATGAAGGAAGATACTGAAATGGGATGTGATAGATTTGTTCATGTACATCTTTAGTGACCGTGATATGAAACTGGCTTTCAAGTCAGGCTTGGAAATAGGTGCATATAAACCTACCATGATTTCCTGAAAATTTCTCAGCTTCCTGGAGATGAGTCCACTCAAACTCCAAAACAAACAATCCAAGCACACATACAACATTTTCTAACCACCAGCTCAGCACTTTCTTTGTTAGAAGAAAATAAATATAGAGCTGACAGAGGGCGAAATGAAAGCTGATACTCATATATGCTTTGATATGCTGGAGATATTCAAGGTGAGACTCAACAGGGCTCTGAGCAACCAGATCTAGTGGAGAATGCCCCTGCTTACTGCAGAGGTGATTGGACTAGTCCCTTCCAACCCAGACCATCCTATGATTCTATGTTTCTATGAAAAGCCTACTTTAGAGTTCAAAATATTTACATTTACAGAAAACTTAATTAAGCAAGATAGCACCTTTCATAGTTTATTTGTTTTGCTCAGTACACTTTTAAAGTTTTAATATATGATACTGTATATCAGTAGAACAAGTGGTTCAAATTGAGTTGATTGGATCAGAAGAGGGAAGTACTGTAAAACTAGCAAGGGGCAGGAAAGAGAGTTGAGAATTGTGTGCAGTACAAGGCAGCAAATAAGCATAAGCACTTAGTATTACTAACTCTGTACCAGAGAAGGTAGGCAATCCCCACTGTCAATATATCCTAAGGAAGAGGCAAGCAGGAAATGTTAGATGAAAAAAAACTGCTAAAAATCTGACAGTAAAAGGAAATACCAGGTTTCTCCTGCAACATTTAAAAATAGATTTTTATTTTTTTTTTCCAGAAGAGTCTTAAAGTGATTGGAAGAATGACATTTTAGTACATACAAATTCTAAAGTTTTTTTTTATACACCATTTAGGTAGACTAATTTGTGACAATGACTTTCATGAACACATTATCACTTAATAAGTAAAGTTACAGCCAAGTACTTTGTCACTGTTTTATCAAGATTAACCACAAGCTATAAATTCTTACGTATTTTTCCTCCACTTCCTTAAATCAATGCTAATATTTATTTTAAAACTCTTTTAAATGAACAGTAAACATTAAAGTAAAGTAATAAAGTCAACTGTGAAAAAACCCCAACCTGTAAAATACGTATGAATGAATTCACCAAGCCAGGACAACAGTGTTGCATAGATATTTGTATATGTTTCTTCATTTTACCCAGAAGCTGCAGCACCATCTGGTTAAATTAATTTTCAGATGCTAAATGACTGAGGAAGTTCTCACAGGAAAAGTTACTCTTAAATGCAGTCTTTGCACCTTAGAAATACCATTTCCATATGTTTTCTGAACATCCTTCCCACAGATTTGCCAGTATGCATATATGGAATGCAATCATATTACTTTTGCCCACACTTCGTCTTTCTGTAACAAAAAGACATTGATTTTTTACTATGTACTGTATCCTTTGCAAACATTCTTTCCACTAGCTGGAAAAACACATTTCTGTTCCAATACATGAATGCCAGTTCTGTGGCTGGAAAATTTGTTTTAAAGAGACTTAGTTTTTTTCCTTGGATAAGACTTTTGTTTTTTTCCTTTGACTTAGCAGAGGAATATATGTTTCTGGAAATATAAATTCTAATCCACCTCACTTTTAACCATTACTCATTATTAAGCTGAATCTTTAAAAGCACCATGATCTGAGAACACAAAGCTTATGTGTTGTTTCAGTTCTATTTAACTAAATATAAGTATTGTATAAAATGAAATACACTGAATGACTCAGTGCTCTCCAAGTGTTTACTAAGACTGATATTTCATTTTTTTATTCAAGAGTAATCTTATTACTGAAAATTACCCATGATCTTCTCTAGATAAGAGCTAGCAAAAGAGAGTTAAAAGACTCTTCAGATATCCTAATCTTCCAAGTATTGTATGTCATTTAAAAGCTGTTCTCCACAATTCTTTTTTTCTGAATCTCAGTGCATTTCAGAGTGCCTTGGAACTCTTCAATTTATAATTTTAAATAGATTACCTATTTTCTAGACATCGTTTGAAAAAGAATCTCTGTTGTCCAGGAAAGCCAGACAAAGGCATTTTGAACCAATGCATCAATTATCAGAGAGTGTTGGCAGCAGTATGCAAAACAATTTACTGAAAAATTCTTTTGCTTTCACCTGTTCCCTTTTCACGTGATCAGCAAGAATTCACTGATGGAACTTTGCACATTATCTGTGACAGTTTTGCTTCAATAGATTATGTTGAGTTTTTAGTAGAATTTCCTTCTAAAAAACTTCTTTAAAGATTAAACCAGAATCTCATGGCACACAAATCATGTTTGCTTAATAAGGACAGTGTGCTAATATAGTTTTGCTGAAGGGATGGAAATATACTTCATGGGTATAGCCAAAATACCACAGCCAGATGGTGCATGCTTCATCACAGTCTGTGTCATTACTAAATGTTTATTTGAAAGCTGTTGGAATATTAAACAAATGTGATTACAGCATGCAACCAAGCTGAAGTCAGCTAGTCAATAAGAGGATATTTAAATGAGAGCTTGGATTCACGGCCAGGTCAAGAATGGAGTTTAGATGTTCCAAGATTTTGGAAATTGCTGCCACAACACCATAAACACAATGTCTGGAAGCTTCTCTTGTCCTGAAGCTATCTACATCCTAAATTAAAAATTTATTATTATGGATAGAGACACTTTAATTTTTACCTTTCTGGAAAAAAAGGTGCAAGAAAGATACCAGACAGCTTTAGACCTAATCCCAAATTATAAATAAACTAAGAAAAGCTAAAGAAATTAAACTATTAATTTATTTTGTACATTCAAAATGTTATTCCTGAAATTCTTACTTCAAATCTTTCTGCTAGTATGACGCTATCTCATTCAACAATGCATTAGCAGTAAACCTTCTATATCTGATTTATAAATTGTTAAGTTTTTTACTTAGTTTTCCTAAAAGCCTACAACTATAAAGGAAAACATTCTGTAATCTTTTAAATAAAATCTCGTGTTTGTTCTTAAAACTCTGTTACAGATTCTCATGTACTGCAGAATTTATCTGATATATTCATAGATGACTAGGACTGATCAAAATACTTGATATATACATTGAAAGATCTATGTTTAAACTGCAGCTGTATTAGCTTGCCCAAGTGAAGTATTAGTATAAATATTCAATATACTACAATAAAAACACCTATGTCACAGAAACTTCAAAAACATGTGGTTTTAAGAAGTAAATTTATTAGTAGTGTTTGTAGAAATACAGTAAATTTTAAACCAGATTACCACAATGTTGTGCAGTTTCTTCCAGTACTCTTGGTAGGAAATGGTGGTTTCTCTCTCTAACATTGATCTACTACATAAAAAGACATAAAGATTCAAAGATTTTCAGTTACTGAGATTGACACTTCAAGAAGATATTCAAAAGCCTTTGCAAGTGTAGCCCATAATAAGAACTTTATCTTTTTAGATATGATGCAGATGGCACAAAGTTGGGTGGCAGTGTTGATCTGCAGGAGGCTAGGAAGGCTTTACAGAGGGACTTGGATAGATTTGATCTATGGGCCAATGTTAATATCATGAGCTTCAACAAGCCCAAAAGGGAGTTCCTGCATTTGGGCCACAACAACCTCAAAGCAATGTTACAAGCTTGAGGAAGTGTGTCTGGAGAGCTGTCTGGCAGAAAGGGACCTGGGGGTTGTAATAGACAAACAACTCAATATGACTATGCAGTGTGTCCAGGTGGCAAAGAAAGAAAAGAAATTCTTTTTCCAGCAGAAATAGGGAGGTGATTGTCCCCTCGTATGCAGCTCTGGTCAGATGTGGAGGACAACAAAGCTGGTGAGGGGTCTGGAAAATAAATCTTATGAAGAGCAACTGAGGGAGCTGGAGCTGTTTAGCTTGAGGAAGAGGAGGCTGAGAGGAGACCTCATCACTCTCTACAGCTACCTGAAATGTCATTGTGAAGAGGATGGTGCTGGACTCTTCTCACAAGTAAATAGTGGTAGAACAAGAGGGAATGGCCTCTAGCTGCAGGCATTGGAATGGGCTGAACAGGGAGGGCTGAACATAGGGAACAACCCTAGATGTGTTTAAAAGTAGTTTTTATGTGGTTCTTGGGCATATGGTTTAAGGGTGAACTTTGTAGGGTAGGGATAATGGTTTGACTTGGTGATCCTCAGGGTCTTTTCCAACCAGAATATTTCTGTGATTCTCTGATTCTGTTATTCTGTGATATGTAACTGCATTCTCCAATGCAAACTCCTGAAAACTTTACTGTAGACAAACACAAGTCATGGGGTTCAAGTCAAATGTAATTGCATGAAATCTTACACAGAAGCTTAGACTAGTTATTCCAATGATCTATTATGGTCCAATAATTAAAGAATAAGTGAACCTTCTCTGAGATTTGATTTTCACCCTCCATTAGAAATCTATACTCTGGAAAAGAAGGGGGAAAGCACAGGTAGCAGAAAATAACAGGTATCTTCCTAATTTTTAAGGAAACATTTAGAATGTAATTTTTGCTATTTGGCAATTAAGAACGTTTCTAACTAAATGATTCAATGTTTTTAATATGTCTTGGAAAAAAATTACTTTTTTTCCCCCCATTTTTTTAATACCCAAAGATTTTTATATCTGTTCTGAAAATCAGGTTGGCAGTTTTTGCAAGTGCCTAAGAGTCTACACTCTTTAATGATGCTGGAATTTGTAGTGTGGTTTCCAAAAGAGGAAATCTAGGAGTAGAACGTGAATTTTAGCAATTATGCTGTGTGCTTTGACAGAATTAGTTGAACAGACTGATATTCAAGTAGGGTAATAAGAGCAGAAAGTTATACAATTAGGACATCAGTTACTCAGATCCCATAATACAGTTAGAAAATGTTTTTAATATGTGGAAATTACACATAGAAACTTGAAAATTCAGACATGTTTACTTGCCAGATTTGTAGGTTTTGTGATCTTTGTTATTTATTTTTTCTTGTATCCCAGTTGCCAGCCACATGAGAACAGCAGAACAATGTGCTTGTCAAAATACACTACTCAGATCAACTCTTCTATGTACCTACTTAAATGTAATGGCCATTGATTTCCTATGTAAGAATCTCACTTGTGATTTTTTCTTTTTTTTTTCCCCTAATAAATGGAAGGTGTGTGTCAGTTCTGTAGGTATTTAAAGCCTTGTGCAGAAATTACAGACCATCCTGAATAGACTGTTGGCTCAATATCTTGTTAAAACTGTATTTAGAGTAGAAAAAATTATCTGATTGGGACCTTATATGTATAACACCAGGAGACCAAGACAAGCAGAGAGTAATTCCTACTTGCAACTGTTCTCTCTTTAACATATTCAGCAAAACTCTTCAGTGTATACAGAAATGAAATAACTGAATGCTGTCAACGTTACCTTCCTCTGTGTTTTGAACTGTGGTATTTTGGGGTTTTTTGGTTTTTTGGGGGGGAAGGACTGGAGAAAACTTAATGGAATAAATAGTTGTTAGACTGAGTCTAATTGGGGAAAAATCTAATTATCGCATGATATAATGATCCAATAATCTTCTTTATAAGCATATACCACTCTACAAGCCACTGGCTTCTAACAATGAGTCACAGACCTACATTTTCTCAGAGAGCTACTTTTCTAGAATAAAACATGCTTTTTTTTTTTTTTTTTTTATTTTATTACACTCTGATCATACTGGAGATGTGAAAACTAACACAAGTTAGCTACCTTCATCAATTCTTTCTAAATTTGGTATTATCATACAATTATAGAACTATAGAATGGTTTAGGTTGGAAGAGACCTCAAAGATCATCCAGTTCCAACCCCCTGCCATAGTCAGGGACACCTCCCACTCATCATACTCTGATTTGAGATTAGAGACTTTCTTATCGAAAGATATATTAAGAGAAATAAAAATATTTATTAGAAAATATAGAATGTACAGCCAAACAGCAAATATTATAGAAATAAAATTTAAAATATGCATAATGTTCTTAAAGTAAGTTCCAACTCCAAATTTTTGTCCTCTGTTCTCTGTACACAAATTATGGATTGTGAATGCATACACAAATCTAATAAGCAAATTCCCCTGGGCTGCAATTACAGACTTTTGGTAAATCAGACTTCCTTCTGTACTGCTTCTTGGTAGTCTACTGATAGATTAATATTCTAAAACAAAATGTCCTTTACTTATTTAATATCTTTGATGTCACATCAAATTTCACATTGTCCTAACCAATTTAGATATTCTCAGAGACCTGTGGTAGGCTACCTCTCATATTGTAAACACTTTCTTTTCTGGAGAGGCAATCAACTACTCTCATTGTAAATTCAATCTATATACAGAGTTCTGTTGGATCATGTGAGTTGAAAAGCATGCTTTAATTAAATATGGAAATGAAATTACTGAATACTACTGATGCTAACTCCTGGTTGAGTCCAATATATGCTTCAAACCAAAAGAGTCAGGGACCAATCCTTGTCCCAGTGCTCTTGAGAAAATGACAGGCTTTCATCAACAATGCTTAGAGTCTATTGTCAGCGACATGGACAGAGGAATTGAGTGCACCCTCAGCAAGTTTGCAGATGACACCAAGCTGTGTGGCACAGTTGACTTGCTGGAGGGCAGGGATGCCATCCAGAGGGACCTGGACAGGCTGGAGAGGTGGGCCCAGGCTAACCTCATGAAATTTAACAAGGCAAAGTGTAAGGTCCTGCACCTGGGGCGCTGCAATCCCAGGCACAACTCCAGGCTGGGTGGTGAGTGGCTGGAGAGCAGCTCTGAGGAAAAGGACGTGGGGGTCTGGGTGGATGAGAAGCTCAACATGAGCCTGCAGTGTGCACACGCGGCTCAGACAGCCAGCCGTGTCCTGGGCTGCATTAAGAGAGGCATTACAAGCAGGGCAAGGGAGGTGATTCTCCCCCTTTACTCTGCTCTTGTCAGACCCCACCTGGAGTACTGTGTGCAGTTCTGGAGCCCCCAGCACAGGAAGGACATGGAACAGTTGGAGAGAGTCCAGAGGAGGGCCACAAAGATGATCAGAGGGCTGGAGCACCTCTGCTATGAGGACAGGCTGAGAGAGTTGGGGCTTTTCAGCCTGGAGAAGAGAAGGCTTCGGGGAGACCTTATAGCAGCCTACCAGTATCTGAGGGGGGCCTACAGGAGGGCTGGGGAGGGGCTGTTCACAAGGTCTTGTAATGACAGGACGAGGGGGAATGGGTTCAAATTGGCGGAGGGGAGATTTGAACGGGATGTTAGGAAGAAATTCTTCACAGTGAGGGTGGTGAGGCACTGGAACAGGTTGCCCAGGGAGGTTGTGTCTGCTCCCTCCCTGGATGTGTTCAAGGCCAGGCTGGATGAGGTCTTGAGCGTCCTGATCTAGTGGGAGGTGTCCCTGCCTATGGTGGGGGGGTTGGAACTGGATGATCTTTGAGGTCTTTTCCAACCTAGACCATTCTACGATTCTATGATTCTATGATTCTATTGTCACAGAGCTAAGTGAAACTGAATGCATCAGCAAATATTTGACTCAATCTTTGTCTCCATTTGGATGCCAGATGAAGCCCGTATATCCATAAGATACTATCTTGTGGTTGTTTCTTTTTTTTTTTCTTTTTTTTTTTTTTTTTGTAAATGTGTATAATAATGTTATAATAGTTTAGTTCAAGAAAGCAACATTTTTATGGTATAAGCCTGAAAATATATAATGCATGCAAAGTCTACAGAGATAGTTTTGGAAGACTGTGTTGCACCAAGGGAGCTAAACCTGTTCCAGTTGTACTACCATCTGAAAATGGCCCCTTGCAGTTGGTATACTCTGATCAGAGATTTGGCCATGTTTTTGGGAGCTCTTGTTGACAGGAGCAGAATTACGCTCATCAATTATACTAACATTGCCTCTGTAGCATGGGTTAACAGCGCTTGAACTTCCATGATGACATCTTCAGAATTATGGATGTAACCAAAAGCAGCAGATAATTTTTAATTATTATTATGAGTTTTCAGAGATCAAGATTTGGAGGATATTAAATAGTCGTTATTTTAATATAACGATGCCACACCTTTTTTAGCAGATTAACATGATTCGCTAGACAATAATATCTTAAGAACAAATCTATGTTGGATGTAGTTTCCATGCAATGTAATACAGCTAGACAAGTTCTTATTTGGTATTGACTGTCTTTAGGACTATGTGAGTGTTTAAACATTTTGCTTTCTGGAGTCATTTACTGGGGTAAGTATTCATCCTAAGTTGAGTGTGCTAGCCATTAAACACTCTAATGAGTGCTCTGCAGTAAATGCCTCCCATCAACTTCTATATGAAGTATGACACATTAAAACCATAATTAAATATCAACTGAGTAGATTGCCTTTGTTTCAGTCTTGTCTTTTTCCCATTTTAGGCTAGCATCATAGTCACTGAGCTGTAAAACAAAAGTGGGAATTTGGCCAAGAAACCCTATCTGCATTGGGACGTATGTATCTAACTCTGTCTAGCCTTGTAGTCATCTGAAGGACATTTAGCCTACATTAAGAAAGATTAAACTGAGTCATCCTCTGGTGGACAAACCTTAATATGTCCATAATGAAAAGAGTCAATCAGATAATCAAGATGTCCTGGATTTCACTTTGCATGCCTAAAAAATGCATATGTATCTTTAGACTACCTTTATTGAAAATTTAGAAAATTTGTTTTATGTAGGTTGAATTGGCTCTCTGCCAAATTAGGTGGCATAGATTTCATGCTAAATATCTTGATTCTAATGCTGCATTCTGTTTGGAATCAAAGTCTAAAAGTGATCTCGCTTTCTGCAAAATGACCATGAGCTGACCCTGAATTTAAATATGCTAGCCTTATTTACAATCATCTTTAAATGAAAAAAAAATCAAAAAAGCAATTAACATAAATTAAAACATAAATTTTAAACAGCCAGCTCTTAGGAAAATTTTAATCAGACACCTACTGACTCAAGATCTAATCCTGCTGCCATTGAAGCCAGGTCATACATTATTTTAATTTCTTCTAGTTAGCTTGCTAGTTTCTAGTTCTTATAAAATCATATATCACGGAAGCATCTAAGTGTCACTGAGGAAATAATAACAGCTCTGGCAACTGGCTAGTGACCCATTTTTTTTCCTCTACTTCCCTTAAGGCAGTTAGATCTAGAAGTATATTTTTATTTATTATGTTTTAAAGCGTATCTTATCTCTTTGATTTTGTCTCCTCTTCCATTTTCAAGTGCCATCTACACTGCTATTTGGAGTTTATATTTTAATTGAAAGGGTGCTGAATTTGTTTTAATCTCATCAGACAAAGATTTTATTTCATTGTTGAGAAAGTGTTGCATCACAATTTTTGTTAACTTTCCCACTATTATTAGGTTTGCAGCTCCTACAGAAAACAGTTTTAAGTGCAAGTCATAATTATGAGGACAGACATACTCTAACAGGTATCTCAGACCACAGAATCACAGAAGCATTGATGTTGGAAGCCTGGGAAGCCCATTCCAATGCCTGACTACTCTTTCCATGGATTTTTTTTTTCCTAATGTCCAGTCCAAACTGACCCTGTTGCAGCTAGAGGCTGTTCATTCTTGTTCTATTGCTAATTACCTGTGAGAAGAGACCATCATCAACCTCTCTACAATGTCCTTTCAGGCAGTTGTAGAGAGCAATGAGGTCTCCCCTCAGCCTCCTCTTTTTCAAACTAAAGAGCCCCATCTCCCTCAGTCACTCTTAATAAGATTTATTTTTGAGGCCCTTCACCAGTTTTGTTGCAGTCCTCTGCACCCATTCCAGCATTTCCACATCCTTCTTGTATTGAGATGTCCAAAATTGAACACAGTGCTTGAGATGTGGCCTCACCAATGCTCACTAAAAGGGGACAATCACATCCCTAGTCCTGATGGACACAACATTTCTAATACAAACCAGTATGCCATTGGCTTCAGTGGCCACCAAAGCACACTGCTGGCTTGCCAATTAGAACCCCCAATGTTCCTTTCTGCTAGACAGCTTTCCAAATACACTTTCAAGAGGAGATGGTGGTGATTTTCACTTTATTTATATATATCTATATATAACAACATCTCTACATTATGAATTATTTTTAAAATTGCTATTATTGTTTTGATAACACAAATACTAACAATATTCCAAGACAATGGCAAAATGTGATGATCTATCACTACTACAATGTGGTGGAAGGGTATGTTTTCTTAGTCATTAATGAAAGGGATTATTAATTCTCAGTAGAGACTTATGGAGCAGTCTTGTGTAAAAGTAAATAGAAAAGGAAAGAAAAAAATGTAGCTCAACTGAAATTTACAGCCTTAAGACATTTTGTTAATAAATTAAATATGATGGAACTGTGGGAGATAACATGAGAGACGTACACCAAAGAAGTTGCAAAGCATAAGAGGACTAGACAAAGGAAAAATCTTTCAGGTTAGTTTAAGGAGACCACAACAAACAGGCTGCTCAACCACCACAAATACATAATTTTGCATGTACTAATTAAGACCAGTGGCACCTTGAGTCTCCTGTACATTACACCTTCCATAGCACAATTTAGATTCTCACAGCTGTTACCAAAATTCAGTCTTAGTCCATTACTTTAATTAATATATGCTCATTATCAGGATGGCAGTCTCTCTGTGAACAGAAAGTCAAAGGAGAAGATGTATCATTAGTGATTTTTTTAGAGCAATTTGCAGGAAAATGAGACATTAAATATTTTCTACCCTAGTGCAGTTCTTTGATCTGTAACAATAACAATGACATCTCTAAATACAACCTTGAAATAAATACTTGAGGGCTTGAAAATCTGGTGCATAACAGAAAATGTCATTCACACTAACCAGCTGCTTTCTCATTTCTTAATAAATTAAGAGGTGTTACCTAGAACATATGGGTTTATGATGATCTAAATACTTTCAAGATTATAAAAAAAATACTTCTTGTTAGAAAATAAGTAATTACACCAAGTTTTGGTGGTTTTTTTTGGTGTTTGGTTTTTTTTTTTTTTTTTTTTTTTTTTTAAGTGGGAA
>VWZI01017921.1:15049-46331 GCA_013396835.1 Psilopogon haemacephalus
TTTTTTTTTTTTTTGTTTTTTTTGTTAAGTGGGAATAAAAGGCAGCTCTGCAGGTGTGGCTTGAAGTCAGTGCATTTTGTTGAAGAAAGATTGCACGACCTATTTTTAAAGGGTCTGTGGTTCTCTCTTTTTCCTTCCTCTTCATCTCTCTGTGTATTTGTACAGCTATGTAAAATATATAGGATGAAAGTATGTGCTGTCCCTATTTTCTTACAATGTACTTTACCATCAATATATCATAACCAAAATCTACCACATGGAAACTTGTAAAAGGAATACTTAATAAGTGTTAGCACATATATTACACCATGAAAATTACTTGTAGAGTGTATTTAAAATTTAAAGAAAATTAAAAAAAAAAAGAAAAAAACCTCTTAATCCCTGATCATCCTCCACAAATTGAGAAATGGTGACTACATCTCTCCAATAGGCAAGTAGTTGTGAAAAAAACCAGATCAAAACATTCACATTGTCTGTCTCTTAAAATAATGATATGTAGCAGGCATGTTTTACATATTTTTTGGTTAAATACACAGGCAAAAAAAGCTGTGATGAGTTAATTCTTTCCCTGTCAACACAATAATGAATACAACATTTAAGGAGTGCTAATTTTCTTTCCAAATATACTGTATACCTGTTTTACATGTATGTCTAAAGTATTTCCAGTTCTTTCCATTTGTGACTGCATGAAGGAAGTTTAGAAGTGGATTAGAATATGGTGTATTTCTCCCTGCCTGGTTGAGAGCTAAACATAAGCCATAAATGTGCTCAGGTGGCCAAGGAGGTGAGCAGCATCTTGGCCTGTATCAGAAACAGCATGGCCATCAGGAGCAGAGAATTGTACTTCTTCCTGATGAGGCCACACCTCAACATCTGCGTTCAGTTTTGGGTCCCTCTCTACAAGAAAAGGGTAATAAAGCTACTCTAGAGGGCAGGTCTTTCAAAGAGAGGCTGAAGGAACTGGGAGAAGGCTGAAGGGAGATGTCATTGCTGTTATGAATTATGCAAAATTAATAATCAATATTATTTTTAATATCCAGGCAAAGATTGTTAATAACTATGAAAATTGTTTATTAAAATTAAATCTTACAATGTTCGAAACACAGTGTTTAGAAACCTATACACACAGGGAACAGGCAAACTAGAACAATTTAACAAATAACTAGCAAATGCAAACATTAAAACTGGAAAGAGGTTCTTCGTTTCAATTATACCTCTTGCCCACCAGAGGGCTTGAAAGACTCCTTTCTCCTACTAAGGCAGAAAGGCACAATAGAATCTAGTTACAGAATTTCTTGGAGAGAGGCTTTGAATATTTATTCACAAAAATTAGCCCCTGACTCATGGGGCTAGCTACAGCTTCAGACAGTATCCACATACTTTCAGAGATGTCGATGCCTTGTCAGCCACTGAGACTTCTGATTCTTCCTAGGCTTTACAGGATGCTGGGGAAAGGAGGCAGACAATCTCTGACCTTATCCTGGTTCCTTTGATTGAACTGTGTGTCTCTTCCAGGGCTTCTCATCTTGGCAGGTGTAGGCAGGATGCAATAAGGCAGTGAGGCATAACACTGCCAGAAGCAGAGATCAATGGCAGCAGGCAGCAGCAGCAGCAGCAGCAGCAAGCATGAATACAACAGCAGAGCACATTTTATTACATGCTCTTCTGTAGCCCAAGACTAATGGGCCTTCGGCAGAATAACCAATCAGAATGGGAGATAGCCAAGCTTGACCATATTAGGTGAAGACATAGGCTTGCTTCACCTGAATTTGGGAAAAACATAGGCCTTGCATGAAGCAGGCACAAGACAAGTGTATGTACCTAGTTTACCACAGGAGTAAAACAAGTCTGGGCAAGCTGGAATCCTTAGACTCAGTTCTTTTGTCCTCTTCCCACTGTTGCTTCTCCCATCAGCAGAAGGAGGGAGAGCAGGAAAAACAAAAAAACCAACATGTCTGGGGAAGCCAGGACACTTTCTGGCCTATTTAGGCCAATCACAACAATTGCTCTTTATAATTATCTGAAAGGAGGTTTTAACAAGATGGGTGTTGGTCTCTTCTCCCTGCTATCAAATGATAGAATGACAGAAAATAGCCCTAAATTGTGCTAGAGGAGGTATAGATGGGATATTAGGAAAAAAATTCTTTATGGAAACAGTGGTCAAGCATTTGGAATAGGTTGCCCAGGGAGGTGGTGGAGTCACCATCTATGGAGGTGTTTAGAAAAGACAGCACTTCGAGATATGGTTTAATTTCCATGGTGGTTGAACATGATGACCTTAGAGGTCTTTTCCAACTGAAACAATTCATTGATTCTATTATTAGAAACTCATCTATTTAAAATCGTTGATTGTTATGGTGGAAGAGCTAAGTGTTGCTCTGCAGGATTAATTGTTGAACTGCATTAATTGATATGTTGAATATCTTGGTATATTCAATATGTCTTTTGATCTGTAAGGACAGTTATTGAAATTATAACTGCATAATACTGGGAAAACAAATATAATGTAGTTACACATCAAGCAATCAATATTTTTAAGAATGAGAGCTACTGATGTATATCAATCTGTTCAATACCAGTAATAGCTCTATTAGACATCATTATAAAATGTTTATAAATCCCCAGAGTAAAGAAGGACCAAATAAATATTAACTAAAAATGTAAAGATAGCATCTTCAGCATGCATACCACAGGCATTAAAAACCAAACAAACCCAAAAAACAAAAACAAACAAAAAAGTACCCCAACCCCCAAACAAACAGAGGAAAAAAAAGGCACAAAATAGCAAATAGCTATGGAAAGGCTTCCATAGAAGATTTTTTCTTTTTTTAAATTACAACAAAGATTGTCAGGGCTGAAATCTGATGATGGAACCATCAGGTTGTGTACCCAGTATCAGTTCATAGAAGTAATCAGATTTTAAACTTCCACCTAATAATTGAAGTCTCTAGACTTTTTTCAAAGAAACTTGGATTAATAGAATGTAATTGTATGTAGTTGAAAAAATAATTAATAATTCAAATGCTCCTGCTGATTTGGTCACTTGCTCAGATCACAGATTTAATGATTTTTTTTAGCTGAGGACATAAATAGTGCTTCATCCTAGTAAATATAATTTTGCCATTAGTATTAAAAGGCCATAGACTTTGCATTGACCTAACTCTGCAATATCTCAACACTTGTCTGAGCTTGTCCTAGCCTGACTGGACATCAGCCTGACAGGGTCATCAGTACAGCCAGTGGACTTCAGAGAGCAATTAATCTCGTCCTAAAGTAGACATTTACATTTGACCAGCTGATTTGTGGTTTCTTTAATTATATTATTACAGATTTTCCCCATGTCCTGTAAATGTGTCCCACTGCTCCCTTTCTGATTTGGCAGTATGCCTGTGCCAATTGCTCTTGTGACAGCGTAACATAGCCAGCGTTGGGAGACAGAGAACATCTAAATCCTTCCTAAGCAGACCTTGATCTTTCCTGATAAAAGAATAGAAATAAATTGTAGGTCACTTGAATGTAATCTGAGCTCAATCTACCTAAAAAGACAGTTAGGCATAAATCCAAGTCTGTCAAATCTTCTCAACTTTTAGTTGAGCTTGTCCTAGCCTGCTAGTCTTAGAGTCTGCCAATTCAAGTAAGTATAGATATGATCAGAATGAACAGGAACACTTGTTTGAGATAAAGTTTTAATATATCTTTTAAAATATCTCCCAGATACACTAAATTTTTTGTATTTAACATGCATCTTTCCATAATTTTTTATGCTCTATAAATGGCGTCCTGGCTTGTATTAAAAATGCTGTGTCCAGCAGAGATAGGGAGGTGATTGTCCCCTTGTACTCAACTCTGGTGAGGCCACACCTCACCAGAGTTCAGGTTTGGGCACCTCAGGAGCTGCTGGAGTGAGTGCGGAGGAGGACAACAAAGCTGGTGAAGGGCCTGGAAATAAATCTTATGAAGAGCAACTGAGGGAGCTGGGGCTGTTTAGTCTGAGGAAGAGGAGGCTGAAAGGCCACCTCATTTCTCCCTACAGCTGCCTGAAATGCCATTGTGAAGAGGCTGGTGCTGGTCTCTTCTCACAGGTAAATAGTTGTAGAACAAGAGGGAATGGCCTTAAGCTGCCACTGGGTTTAGACTGGATATTAGGAAACATCTTTTCACAGCAAGAGTGGTCAGGCACTAGAATGGGCTGTCCAGGGAGGTGGTTGAGTCACCAAATCTGGATGTGTTTAAAAGTCAGTTGAATGTGGTGCTTGGAGACATGGTTTAAAGATGAACTTTGTAGAGTAGGGATAACAGTTGGACTTGATCCTAGGGGGTCTTCTCCAACTGGAATATTTCTGTGATTCTGTGAAATGAAAAAGAAGCTTGAAATATAAAAACTGCTGTCAATTTTTAAAGTGGATATGAATTTGATAAACATGTATTACAAAACTTATAAACATGTTTTACATGTACAATTAACTGTGCTGGGTGTATCACTAACAGTGCTGGGTGTTCAGGTATTTATTTTTCATGATAATTAACAACACCTATTTTATAGAGTATAATCCTGAGCTCTTCAAAAATGAAGAAGCAGACATTAACGTAACAGTCAGTTATGCACACGTATCTTATTATACCTGAAGTAAACAAACTTAACTTTAAACAATTAAAAATACAAATGTGAAATAAATCCATTAACCATTTACAAAAAATCTAGTGAAGAACAAGAGTCTTTGGACATATGAGTAAGATTCTGTAACTTGGCATAGCTCTGTTGCAGTCAGGGAAATAATATATTTAAAATCAAAATCTTTTTCTAAATATTTTTATTCTCTGTTATTATATTTGCTCCTTGCTTTTGTGGGAGCTTCGGAATTCTCCTTCTCCCCCATCTGAAATTTACCAGACCAGTTCAGACAGCTTGGAAGTAAGATAAAGCTATATTTACAGCAAAGCTAAATTTACAAGCAAATATACACAATATATTTACATGTATTTATAATTATATACAATTCAGAAATAATACAGAAATCCACACTTCACCCTGCAACAAAGAAAGTCCACAAGGGACCCATGCCACCCTTTCTCTCTCCCCAGACAAAAAACAAACAGCAAGGGGTACTTGTTATCTAGTCAGCCTAGGGTAGTGTAAGAGATTAGAGAGACAAGTGAAGAGATGAAGTGGCCAAGAGCAGAAGAAAAAATTGTTTACACATTAGCTTTTTAGAGCTTTTAGTAAACCAATGAATAATATAGACTTTATTTTCTTTTTACAGTCAATGATCTGATTTCTCTCAATAGAATATTCCAATAAGCCTTAAACCACTGCATTTTCCCAATATTTCCTACAAATTTCTAGTCTACTTCTGATTATATAAATGGTTTTTACTGTACTCTAAATTTTAACTATTTGCCATACGATTGCTTCCAACAATAGGTATGTTTTTGACTCTGTTCAGTGAGCTTTAGTTACATGATTCCCATCAATGGTAATGGGCAATGCACCAGTAAAATCCTTGTTTCCCACTTTGAAACCTTATGGGCAAGAAATAAAATAAACAAGTTCACTGGCTAAATAAAGAGTCTTTGTTGTTAAACTCACTGAGTATTCAATGGTTCAGCTTGCTGAACTGCAATCTGTGTGCTTCACTGGACACTGTAGTTTCATAATTAGCACTACTGGTTACCTCTGAAACTATCATTTGCCAATTCATGGGTCTCAGAACAGTACATAACGGACCTCAATGTGTACAGTTGTTTTCAAATTAGGAAGGAAAATCCCAAGAAATACAAAGATAGATCATTAAAAAAACAAAAAAAAACTTCCCTCCCCTATTTGCATTCTGAGCATTGCTTTAAATATCCAGTCAGAAATAAGCCCTAGACTACTCTTCTGCACACAGCACCTAGAATCCAGGAAATAAGCAATACAGAATAAGAAAAACTAAATTTAAAGAGTGATTCCCAAAAGTACAATAAATTTGTTTTTTTGGTGGTGGTGTTTTTTTGGTTGGTTGGGTTTGTTTGTTTCTTTATTTTTTCTTAAAGAATGTAATGACTAAAAGAGATACTATGCCTGTACTGAGTGCCATCTGAAAGCTTTGCTTGGCAAAGTACTTGGTAAAGGATGTTCTCAATTTTATAAGACATGAAGACAAAAAGATGCAAAGCCGAAAGCCATTACAAGATTCAAGTTAGAAGCATTAGACTACAAAACACTCATACATTATTAAGGATCTCAGCTGTGGCATCAAAATACTTCTTAATTCTCCTTTCCACTGAAATGAAAGTTTAACTGTTAATCATTATATGGGACAAAAATTCTGGAATAAATAAATGAAAGAACAAAATCCAAACATTTCTGAATATAGGGATTTTTAAGAAAACCTCAGATAGTTTTGTTTGGAGTTTTTTGGAGTAAACTCTAGAATTTAATACTTTGGGGATCTAGTTTGTATATGCTACATGCTTAGGATCTTAATTTTGGTATAATATGTTAAAAGGTGTTTGGGGCTTCAATTTGTGAGGTAGAAGTGTGAAGAGACAGAAGGTAGAAGACAGACATGCTGTAGTTTGCACATTTACAGCATGAGTGAGAAATATTGGAGGCTTATACAACATAATTTCTTTACTTTCAGATACTACCATATATATGCTCTCGTGATTAACATTCATCTCATGGTTTGTAGTAAATAACATTTTTGGCCACCTGTCTCTTTAGCATTCATGAGCAACTGCAACACTTCTGTTAAGGGTGTAAAAGAAGTTTCAGTTTTTCTCCATCATCACTTGGCACACCACCAAGTGTCTTGCTGCTTCATTGACACCACCCTTATTCTGCTAGTTTGCATTTTTAGTTAGATAATTTCATCAATACATTCGTGTTGGTTTATTTAATGTAGATGAACACAGAAGCCCTAGCCATTTTGGCAAGAGAGCTGTCTTGTGTCAGTTCCCTGAGGAAACTCATTGGCCTTGCTGCCTCTGCCCTCCCCTCCTGGGGCCCTCTGTACACTATCTACGATCCAGGGCTTCAAATCAGTTTGCCAGGACTGTCAGTCCCTGTCCCAGCCACACCACAGCAGGACCAGTCTCCAGCTCACCACAGCCCTGTCCTGTCCAGTTATCTGCTCTGCTGAATTAGGTCCACCTATAGCCCTACATCCTGGCCCCTCCAGGGAGGTACCTAATGCCCATGGCTGTGACTGTCTTTGGTGCTCCCTGACTGCCCTGACCTTATTAACTGAGTCTGCAGGGAACAGCTGGCCAGTGCAGCCTCCTGTCAATAGGTATCACCCAGGCTCATTTATGGATTAACTTCAGATACTCTCCATCAATGAACCGTTCATAGTTTTGGCATATTTAATTTAAGAACTTACCCATGCATGAATCATCCTCTAGGTGCACCTATGCTTCTGTAGAACAGCAAGGCTGTTAGCCTAAGTGGGTCAGTTATTAAGATACAGCCAGAAAATTATTTTTCTCATTTTCTTTATATCCTTATGGACATGAAACTGTGCTAAATATACTTCATACCTATATGGAATCTCAATATCTGTGTATCACACAAAAGCCCTCTTACAGGACACCTACAGGTCTTCAGGCACTAAAGTGCTTCAAAATGAACAAAAATTGTCAAGGAATGAAATATAAGTCAAGAGGAGCTTCCAATGACACGTAGTTCCAGTAATACATCTCTTGCTGGCTTCGCCCCTGAGTCTTCAAGCTTGCTAGCAGTTCCAAGTAAAAGTCACATGCCACATGGCAACAAGAACTGAACAGAGAGAATCCTAATAATTGCCATTGGCTTAGCTTCATTTACTGCTTGTTCAGTGCTACCAACTTCTGTTGAAACATCTTTGAACACAAATGTACTCCTGTTGTTTGCTAGTTCACAAGAAAATGAGAGAGTATTCCACCTTTTCTGTTCTGTGTGTAAAATGTACAGTGATTCAGGGGATGCTGTGCAGCGTAGATACCACGCAGCATGTGGTGAAGGTGCCTATTTCTGTGCTTTAAGCATCCCACATAAAACAGACAATAGAAAAGCCTCATCTGTAACTATGAGATAATGTGAATAAACTCAATAGGCAGCACTTAGTAAAAATATATCCTTGGAAATATAATGCAATATCCTAAGGTAATTGCATAGATGTGAGTCACCTAATACAATTATAACTTCATAACATGTCCTTTCAGAGGAAAAAATCTTCATGCGTGATTAAATAACAAACTTTTTATGAACATTCTCAGGATTTTTAAAATTGCATTGCTCCTTTTATTTCAGTTTCTTCTTCAGATGGAAGATGAGCTTTATATAGCTCCATGTTCAGTTTTTAGTTTTGTAGGTAGTGTCAATATTCTCTCTTAAGGAAGTGATGAAACAGAACCAATACCACTAGTGTATAAAAATCTCCTTCTTCTTCAAAGATGAAGAACAATCCACATAGGTTTACTGATGTCATTTTCACCAATGTAATTCCTCATTATTCATTACATTTTTGTCCATTATAGCATGAGATTTCTTGGAAAATGGAAATAATGATCCAGAAGCAGAGTCTTGAAAATTATCTATTGTCTGAGAAATCAAGTTGGTGTAATGGATGAAACATCAATTACTGCAATTGGTGGTGTCTACTGACAGAAAAATACATCTTGGAAATTACTGTACCTTCAAACTCATATATCTTCTCAGTCTTCCTTACCTGCCTTCTCTAGAAGGCAACAAAAGCTTGTTTACAGAAGAAATTTATATATAAATGCAAATATATATATATAAAAGCACCTTAAAAGTAATTATGGAACATTACATAAACATTACATTTGCAAAGTGTGCAAATTATTGTCTTCTTTCATATAATTTTCATAGAACATTTAGTTATTCTGTAAAACCTTAGGACATACTGTATCAAAGGAAGTTACTTGGAATAGGGATATTTATTTTTGTAAGTTACACTGCAATTAATTTAAAAAAAAATTGTTGAAATTTTTTTTTTGCATGGTTTGTTTGGTTTAAACACTGTATTTAATTTGTTTGAGCTGGAGTTAATTCTCCCCAGAGTATCTTTGGAGCTCTCATGTTTTGAAGCAATGTAGGTGAATGTTGATAACACACCGGAGTTTTGGCTACTGCAGAGTCAAGTACCAAGGCTGTGCCTTTCCAGCATCTCCTCCGCAAGAGGAGGCTAAGGGATGGTAAGATCTTGGAAGGGTTCACAGCCGTACCAAAGGGGTATTCCATACCATATGACATCAGCTCAGATATTAATGCTGAGTGAAAGAAGGTGTGGAGGCATTTGTCTTCTGTAGAAACCACTACACATATTGAAGCCCTCCCTCCTGGGAAGAGACAGAACATCATCTGCTGATGCAAGTGATAATAGTATTTTTGTTTACTTTTGCTTCTGTATGTGGCCTTTGCTTTTGCTTTTCATTCTATTAAATTGCTTTTATCTTCAATCATGGGCCTTTGGATATATTTCACTCTTCCCTGTCCATCTAATACAGGGAGTGAGAGAGCATCTGTGGTGGTCATCCCAGTCAGGGCCCCCAGTCAGGGCCAAGGTACCATAAATACACAAAATACTTTCATTTTATGATATAATACATATATTACATTAATTTCGTAAAGCCCAACTGTCCCAGGTTGGGAATTATAGGGTTAAAACTCCTCTAGAGACTATGAGGAGAATGTTATTCAATCCCATAATTCTGCTATCTCCTCATAAGCTCACCTCAAGGGCAGTTTGTTCTCCTTTTCCTCCCGCTCCAGCCGTGTTTGGGTAAATATGTAAGCAGGTAGGCCTGTTTTGGGGCCTAAGGAATGGCAAAGGCATGGCAGGGGGAGGACTTGGAGCACGGGGATTTATAGATTTAGTTATGGGTGGGAATAAATTCCTGGGGTTGCTATAACTTTCACATCTGCTTTGTAACTCTTTCATGTATCTCTCTATCTAACATACAATGCTGTTATTTTTCTCCAATTCATTTAAGAGTTTTCATTCTGTCGGTGATAAAACCATGACACCAATAAAGTATAAAAGCTTTAGCATGTAAGTGTGATGGCTCAGTGACTTCTCAGTCCTAGGGCAGCTAAAAACATTGTTAATTAAAATTCACATGTAACTAGCAGGGAAATTTAAACACTTGGGATTCTTCAAGGAAGAGCTTTGACTATTGTACTGGGGATATCTAGGACAGCTGGAAACAAAATAAGGACAAGAGAAAGAGTCTATAAAGTGAAGGAACATATGAAAAGAAATCATGTATATGCAAGTTAGAAATGGACAATGAAAATAACAGAATTAGATAGGGGCAAAGTGCCAGAGTCAGGGCATTAATGTGGAAAGACAGAAAATCACAGATTCACAGAAACATTTAGGTCGGAAAAGACCCTCAGGATCACCAAATGCAACTGATAACCTTTCCCCACAAGGTTTATCCCTAAACCATAGTCCCAAGCACAACATCCAAATGACCTTTAAACACATCCAGAGTTGGTGACTCAACCACCTCCCTGGGCATCCCATTCCAAGGCTTGACTACTTTTTCCACGAAAAAAAAAATAAATCCTAATATCCAGTCTACACCTGTTCAGTCACAGCTTGAGGCCTTTCATTCTTGTTCTATTGTTAATTACCTGTGAGAAGAGACCATTATCAGCCTCTCCACAATGTCTTTTCAGGTAGTTGTATACAGTGATGAGGTGTCCCCTTATCCTCCTGTTTTTGAAACTGAGCAGGCTCAGCTCTTTCAGCCATTCTAAAGATGTTTGATAAGACAGTAAGTAATTTAAAAAAAAAACAAACTGATTTTGATTACATTTGAGAAATAACACCTGAGTAGAAAGGGAGATGTCCTACATTAAATGTGAACAGATTCTACTGTAAAGAATTATGGACCGAGTTCTGCCTTCAGTGTCAATTACAGTGAGGAATGCATATATTGTAGAGCCAGGATGTGGTCCTTTTTCTTTACCATTTTAAGGTGCTTAAAAATAAAGAGAGGTCAGAATAAAAGAAGATACTTGGAGGATTATAGACATAATCTTCTTTCTCTGCACTCCGTTCTAACTTTCTTTAATCCATTCTGAGCTGTGCTTCATTTACTGTATATGAAAAGGGTGCAAGCTGGCATTCTCATGTAAAATTGAACTCTATTCTAAGAGCTGGAAAGTAAAATGACTACTTAGGTACTAACTACAGGTAGTTTTCTCATGTAATAGCATCAATGAATATTGGAAATGTATCATTTTTTGTGTGCTATTGTCTTACATTATACCATGATGGAGGTAAAAATTGACTACTGATTTTTTAATTAAAATACTATTTTATAGACAATTTTTGAGCTCTGTATTGTTTTGTTTTGTTTACTCTTTGGGAGCATAATTATCCACATGGGGGGGGTGAAACCTGAAAAGCAAGCAAAAAACTCCAGTTCATCTGCAAAATCAAGCTATTACACATGGAAATCTCTGTTACTTTGTGAGTGTTCAAGGGATTTGTACTGGTGAGCTTCTGAGAGTTCAGACCTCTGTTCAGCTCAAAAGCTAAAGAGTACTCTTTTGAGGAATTTTATCCTCTTCCCCAAAACAAAAGTTGTGCTTAGTTGTAAGACATACATTTTGAACAGTGAGTGACAGCATGAAGAATCAATATACAGCAGAAACAAAGCATGGATTTTAATCTAATCTAAAAGCTAAACATTTCCCCAGAAAATTTAGATCAACATGATTTCAGAGATCATTTCTAGAGGACGTATTGCTAAGAGAAATCTATCTCATACAATCACCTAATACTGTTTAAAGAGTTCTTTTATGTGAAGAAGTTTCCCAAGAAAGATTGGTTTTGTTCAGGTTTTATTGTACTGTTACAAGTTATAAAAACTAAAGCACGGGAAGAAATTAATTGACATCTTCCTGAAACAAGCTCCTTTATACACAGGAGTATTAAAGTGATAAGACAGATGTATCACACAATGAACCTCCAAGGACAAGAAAAAGAAACAAAATGAAAACTTGCGTGAAGAGACAAGGAGGGCAACTTAGGTTAACAAGATTGTGCTTATGGATGATTTTATTTCAGCCTATTTCAACTTCTCTGGTATTAATTGGTAAATCTTTGAGGCATGATAAAGAATAGAGACAAAATTAAAAGATTTAAGATTTAGCAAATTATTACTTTCCTAAATCACTGTGTTAATAGCCCAACATGGAATAGTTTTTTTGCCTAACCTAGACTGAATTTTAGTCAATGGGTAAGACAGCAGGGGTAAATTATTGAAATAATAGAGGACAAGTTAAATGTCCACAGTACACTTATTTTGCTGCATTTCTAAAATGGTGCTATTGTATATAGAAACAGTAGTTACACAAAGAAACTGTAAAAGTGAAATAAAAAGGAAACAATAAAATAATAGTGTATATAACAGAATGAGGAGCAGTAGGTGCTAAGATCAAAGATGCAACAAATTGTAATATAATATAGGTTGCATTTTAATATTTTGAAACAAATATAATCTATCCATAGGCCACTGATTTCAAAGACTTGTGACATACATACAATTTTGAGATAAATTTCACCTACCTGAAGTTTTAAATAGTGTAGACAATGTCATCCCTAGTTACCCTTTTCAGTCTATCATGCACAGTAGTACAAGGGAAAATGGATATAAAGGGAAGTGAAACTGGACCATTGTTATCTACAAAAATGACTGGACTTGTTGCTTTCCTTACATGAGTCTATGTTGGTATACAAATCCTCCTCTTGTAAAATAAACATAATGGGCTATTCATCTAATTCTGGATCATTAACTGCCACATTATATTGGAAAGAAAACAAAAAGTCCTTTATAGTATTGATCTATTATCTTGCTGAAAAGTAGTAAGATAAAAGACTTGCAGAATCTTTAAAATCTTTATTGAGTCATGTTGACTGTACAAAATAAAATTCCAAAAATTAGGAAGCACTGATATCAATGAAAGCAACTGTCTCTTAGGAAATAAGTGCTTACATTTTATTTCCTACAAGTCGTACAGATGTTAGTCAAGAGACACAGATCCTTGCTGAGGCCCAAAGAAAGGAATCATGAGATTTCTGGAGTCCTTTTCTGAGCTATATTTCATATGTCTTTAAAAAGCTGTAAACCATTGAAAGGAAAAAGGAATAGCATTCAGCAATGAGGAATATTTACAGAGAGATTTTACTATAGAAACGGAATCCTATTATTAGTAATGGATAGTAGCAACATATTTGGTGCAGGTATGAGATACATGAAAAAATAAATTCCATCATAGCTACAGATGCCTGAAAACTCAGTAGGGTAGGGCTAAGTTTTTTGTTTTGTTATTTTTTTCTCCCCAAGCAGTTGGGAGAGGCCACAGCTAAGGCAAACAGCTGAATCAACCAATGGATATTGAATATAATGCTGACATCTTGGCTGCTATATGAGGGAAGGGTTGGCAGTGGTAAGCATTAGTGCTTTGAGCAGATATCTGTGGCATGGTGTATGTGGCAGCAGGAGCAAGCAGACACACCAGGCTGGGCTGGGAGAGACCATTTTGATCAGTCCTGCATTTTGTATCACTCACTGTGTACATGATTTCATCAGTATTATTGCTGTCCCTGATAGTTGTTTTCTCTTTGTACTGCTCTGTTAAACTCTCCTTATCTCAACCCACAGGATTTTGCCTTTTTTTGCCTGATTTTCCTTCCCATCCCAACAGTGGGTGGGAAAGCAGTTGGTAAGTAGCTGCTTGGAGCTTGACTGATGGCTGGGCCTGAATCACAACATCTGGTATACACAGATATATTTCCAAAAAAAGAATGATCATACAGTCAAAGTTCTCTGATCTTTAAGATGAACTCTGACATTATTTGCTTTAAAAGTTTTTTTTCAAATACATTTATCTTTTCAGTTATATTAACCATAAAAATGAAGTAAATACAATCAGAGAGTGTAGTTCATTTTTCCTGGTACTGCAAGCATTAGGCATATATTTCTTATTCTTTTAACTTCCCATAACACTACTTTTCATCTCTTTCCTCATGCCTCTGAATATTTGCATTTTTAAAAATTGATCAAAATGTTAAATTCTCATCATATGTTTTATTAACTTATTTTAATAGGAAATCCATTTAACATACAATGATTTTATCTGTAAAAAGAATTTTTATTTTCCCTCTATACATGTGATTTTTAAAAAGTCATTAAAAGATATAAATTAATAATCAATATGATGATTTCTGATTGTGGTGGTTTTGCAGTTACCTGCCCCCCCTCCTTTTGAAATAAAGCCTGGCTGGGACTCAGAACACTGGAAGTTGATAAATGAAGCTTTATATTTACAGCAATGCAGAATATACAGTTAGATATTTACAATGTATAATAGATATTTACAATTATATACAGTGAAAAGGTAATACAGAAACACCACACCCCTCTCAGATATCAAAATCCCCAAGAGGGGTAACCAACCACCCCCTACCACCTTTCCGCCCTTCCCCGATCTTATCTCACCACCTGTTGATGCTGCAGATAAGCTGAGGTAGATCAGCCAGAGGGATTAGTAGTAGGACAGAACTTAGTAGAATTATTGAAAACTAGCTAACAAGACAGAGACAAAGAATCATGCAAAGAGAAGCAGCTGCAGCCAGAGAGGCCTGAAACTGTCTGACTGTCTATGTTTGGGTTACACTCTTAAAACAATTTTTTTTTTTTTTTCTCAGTAGAGCTCTGGGTGAAGTGACATACTGTGTTTTCCTCTCTCAGCCAATAGTCTAATTTTTCACTCAAATTCTCCAATTAGTTCAAACCAGCACACTGATACTTTTTTTGTCAGGCTGTAGATATGTTAAAATACATAAGAGAAAATGCAATATGCAAATCACTGTTGTTCAATTGTGGCAATTAACATTTCTGATACAGAAACAAATGCTTATGTCTCTGTTAAATGTGGTGAAATTATCTGTTGTTATTATTCATTAATGTTCTAACTATTTCCCCCTAAGAAATATTTAGCAATCTAAAAAGGAGCATATGTTTGTGCAAATTATGTTCTCCCTTAAGATTTTGTAAGAAGCTCATGATAATAAGCAATTATATGGTACTTCTTCAGCTTAAACTTTTAGATTAATCACAGAAAGGTTGTGTGTAACCTTATTGCCAAGAACTTACTTTAATGTGACAGGTTTATCCTCAATTAGGTTTTGCTAAAGAGTCTTCTTTGTATTATTATTCATGTTTTGGTTTAGCACAAAGATAGTGTATTCTTTTTACAGATACATTAATATAAAAAATATTCTGTCGCGTTTACTGCTTTTAGTGAATAATTAATTTGATAAAATTATTTTCTTCTCTTTGGTTTCTTTTTGTATGCACAGACTAGCTTTTGATGATCAAGATGATAAGATAATACAGTATCATTGTGCAAACACTATAACCAACAGGTAAGCTCTACACTGCACATTGAAGAAATGTGTCTTTTGTAGTTTTATCTTATTGTTTGTCGATGTCAGCTAAACCCTTTTAAATATATTTTCTTGCAAATAATTTGTATGTTTGAATGGTTCCAGGGCTTTAGGTTGAGAGAGAAAAAAAGAAAACAACTCTAGCTACAAATTCCCATCTTCTGTACTTTTATTTGACATTATCAAAATGTACCACAGAGGCAACATGTCATGTTATGACATAATATAAAATGACAAGCACTGTACAAACACATGAACAGCGAATCTTTTATCTGGTAATAGTGAAATAAGTAGCAAAGATATAAATGTCTTCATTTACAAAGGGACTAGACACAGTAACTAAAGATGAGTGAAGTTTTGTAAAGAGAACTTTAAAAATTATTGTATGCTCATAAAGTAACATGGGAGAATTAGAATGAGAATGTTATTTATAGTAAAATAGATTGCATCACCACTTAAGCAGTTGCTTTTCCGAAGAGGAGAGGCATCCTATTTATATTATTGTTCTGTTAGGCTTTGAGTCTCTGGGAAGCTTAAACCAGACCAATACAAGTGGAACACTGGTGAATTCTCAGAAGACTAATAGTTGTGAATACGCTTTTTCAGCTATTTTCTGAAGACAGATATGCTCTATAGTAACTGATTCAACATAAGGAAGTGTGATAGGTTAGGAACTTTCTCCTGCTCCCCTCCCCACCCCCGAAATGAAATTTATCAGACTAGCTCAGATGGCATGGAAGTGAGATGAAGATATATTTACAGCATGGCAAAATTTACAAGCATATGTACATAATATATTTACAAGTATGTACAAGTATGTACAATTATATATAAATTAGAAATAATACAGAAATCCAAACACTCTCCTGGACAAATAAAATAAAGCTGCCCAAAAGGACTCAAAGCTACCCTCTCTTTCCCCCTCTACTTTCCCAGAGAGAGAAAAAAAAAACAAACCCAAAACAATGAGCAAAGCTCACGTTGATTTCTGTTAGCCAAGATTAGAAGAAAAGATATTACAGTGGAGTGAGGACGAAGTGAATAGATCCAGAGTCCCAGACCAGAGTGGGACAAATTGTTGACATTTTGGCTTTTCATCCCTCTCAGCAAACCAATGAGTGATATAGACTTAATCATTATTTTCTTTTCACAACAAATGATCATCTAATGTGTCTCATTATAATATTCCAATTAGCCTCAAACCAGCACAAGAAGGAAATGAAGCATTAGAGTACAAGAAGCAGTGGGATATGACCTGTAGTCTCATAGCGGATGAAGTAAAAACAAGGTTGGCAGTAACAGACACCAGTCGGAAAGAAATATATTCCCCAGGATAAGACAGTACAAGGATGTGGTATTGTTCATGAGAATTATGAAAAATATAGTGAGCCTGATCCAGCCAGTTCCACCACAATCAGCTCAAATACAAACTGATAGATCAGAATGTGAAGATGTGACCATAACCACAGAGTGGATCAATGGCCAAGATCTGAGGAGTTGGTGGCTATTTATTGAGGAGTTCATGCATGGTACAATTCAGCTTTCCCACAGCCTACCCCACTGAAGCCTACTGCTTTACATTTATTTTAACAGGTGCTTTTCTCCCAGTTGCCTTTCTCATCTGCTTCAAGGATACAGGACTTTGTTATTTTTCATTCCCATTCTTCTCACATGATATAACAAAAATGTCCCATCACTTATTGATCTCTGGGGTTCTCACATAGACATGGAGAACATCTGAACATCCAATTAGCTATTCCTGTTTCCTGTTTGAACACAGTTCTATAAGAATATGCTGGCCAGCAACCTGGAAAAACATGGACTTGATGGGTGGACCACTTGCTGGATAAGGAATTGGCTGGATGGTCACATGCAGAGAGAGGTGATCAACAGCACAATATCCACCTGGAGACCAGTGACAAGTGGCATCCCTCAGGGGTCAGTGCCGGGACCAGTACTGTTTAACATCTTTGTCAGTGATATGGACAGAGGAATCGAGTGCAGCCTCAGCAAGTTTGCAGATGACACAAAGCTGCGTGGCACAGTCGACTTGCTAGAGGGCAGGGATGCCATCCAGAGGGATGTGGAGAGGCTGGAATGAAATTCAACAAGGCCAAGTGTAAGGTCCTGCATCTGGGTGGGTGCAATCTGAAGCACAAATCCAGTCTGGATGGTGAATGGCTGGAGAGCAGCCCTAAGGAAAAGGTCCTGGGGGTCTGGGTTGACAAAAAGCTCAACATGAGCTGACAGTGTGCAACGTGTGGTCCAGACAGCCAACTGTGTCTTGGGCTGCATTAAGAGAAGTCTTGCCAGCAGGGCAAGGGAGGTTGTGCTGGTTTGAACTAATTGGAGAATTTGAGTGAGAAATTAGACTATTGTCTGAGAAATGAAAATACACTGTGTCACTTCACTCATGGCTTTACTGAGAAAGAAAAAAAAAGTTGTTTTAAGAGTAGAAACCCAAATATAGATAAGTCAGAGTGCTTCAGGCCTCGCTGGGCTGTGGCTGCTCCCTGTGTGGTTCCTTTGTCTCAGCCTTTTGTAGCTGATTCTCAATAACTCTACTAACTTTGTTCCTACTGCTAATCCCCCTAGCCAATCTACCTCCGCCTATCTGCTTCATTAACAGATGGTGAGATAAGATTGGGGAAGGGGGAAAGTTGATAGCGGTGGTTGGTTACCCCTCTTGGGGATTTTGATATCTGAGAGGGGTGTGGTGTTTCTGTATTACCTTTTCACTGTATATAATTGTAAATATCTGTTATACATTGTAAATATCTGCTTGCATATTGTGCATTGCTGTAAATATAAAGCTTCATTTATCAACTTCCAGTGTCCTGAGTCCTAGCTAGGGTTTATTTCAAAAGGTGGGGGGGCAGGTAACTGTTCAAACCACCACAGAGGAGATTCTCCTCCTTTACTCTATCTCATCAGACCCCACCTGGAGTACTGTGTGCAGTTGTGGAGCCTCTAGCACAAGAAGGACGTGGAACTGTTGGAGTGAGTTCAGAGGAGGGCCACAAAGATGATCAGAGGGATGGAGCACTTCTGCTATGAGGACAGGCTGAGAGAATTGAGGCTCTTCAGCCTGGAGAAGAGAAGAGTTTGAGGAGACCTTATAGTAGTCTTCCAATATCTGAAGGGGGCCTACAAGAGGGCTGAGGAAGGACTATTCACAAGGTCTTGTAATGCCAGGATGAGGAGTAATGGTTTAAACTGGCAGATGGGAGATTTAAACAGGATATTAGAAGGAAGTTCTTCACAGTGAGGGTGGTGAGACACTGGAACAAGTTGCCCAGGGAGGTTGTTGGCTGCTCCCTCCCTGAAGGTGATCAAGGGCAGGCTGGATGAGGTCTTGAGTGACCTGATCTAGTGGGAGGTGTTCCTGCCTATGGTAGGGGGTTGGAACTGGATGATCTTTGAGGTCCCTTCCAACCTAAACTATTCTATGATTCTATGATTCTATGATTCTATGATAAGGCTTTGTGCCGGTAGCTGTTAAAGTTGAATTGCAAATGACTGACGGTGAGCGCACCAGAAGCAATGAGGCTCGTTACCAATATGGTTATACACTCATCCTCCTTTATTCCAGCTGCTACCACTACATACAACAGCAGCTACTACTACTACTACTACTTCTACTACCACTACTTAATACAAGTTCGTTAAGCTTATATTCCCCAAGATGGGGTGGTTACAGAGCAAGCAAGGTAATTGGCACAGAGGATCATATGTGGAAGACAATAATTGGTTATTGTACATAAACAAGTGACTTCACAGTTATCCAGAAACTTCTAGGCAACTTTTTTAGAAGCAGGAACTGTCCCACTCTGCATCTCTGTTTCTCTTCCGTTCCAGTTCCAGTTGCACTTACAGTTCACAGGTGTTCCGCTGTACTTAACACTCACAGCAGTGGATTGTTCACTGTTCCAATTCTGCTTCTCAGATATTCTGCAACAGCTTTGACATAACTTGATCAATCTCATCTAAGATACTCCATATCAGACAATTAACTTCACTTTAGGTGCTGGCCTAGCTTCTTTTTGTCAGTGGCTTTGCACTGCTGCATTATTATTTGTTTGGTTTTATTTTTTCCACAGACCCTCTCATAGTCAACACATTAACTAAAGAGACACCTAAGTGAACTATATTAACTTGCTCTACAAGGATATGTTATGGAGGGGGTTATGATTAATTAATATGATATTATTTTCCAAAATTAGTATTGTTTATTAATTTTCTATATCAAAACTTTTCCACCTCGAACCACTTATTTTTAATATTAATCAGGTTCAATTGTAGCAGTTACAGAATGGTAACATAAACAATATCTAGATCTAGAAGTATCTATTAATATGCCTAAGCAATCAATTCAATTTTTAATTAACAAACACTGAATGATCTCTTGTGGTCAACAGTGCTGCTTGGCCACTAGATGGAACTCAGGCCCACTTTCTGCTTAGAGCAGAATCTAGGCAATATGCAAAGCTTGAGTTTACTCACAAGTATTACTTCTGGACTCCTGTCTTGAGAGGTTATCAATAAATTGAAAGCACCCAGAAAACTTGCAGGGTTTCTGGCTACTCTGGCCACTGGCTGCTGCTGCCATGGCTGCATCTGTGGCTGAGAGTACTCCACCCCAGGCTCCAAAGATGGCTGGGTGAAGGAGAGGGGGGGCAGACAGCTTCTAACCTGTTCCTGGCTTTCGATGATCTGCGTGCCTTCAGGCTTGCTCATCTTCAGGAGATGCAGGTTGCTCCAGCAGGTGCAGGCAGACGTCTTGCGATGTGTCTCAGCAGATGTGTATCTCATGCTGCTAATTGCGTGAAGACTGTTCAAGTTGCTCCTGGAAAGACTCAACGGATCCAGGGTGGAATACAACTCATATCACTATATAACAATAATAAGGCATTACAGGCACGGATGAAGAAGAACACAAAATAAGAGCAAAATCATGCAAGAATCATAAGCATGGCGAAAGCACACTGTGTTATCTGTGTATCTGCTTTTAGTATCAATGCTTGAGATTGATTGGACCGTTATGAACATTAGCATATCCAATCAGAGTGGCAGTAAGCCAAGTTTTACCATATTTGGGTGAAAGCATAGGTTTGCTTATACCACATGGGGGAAGAGCATAGGCCCAGCACAGACATAGCATGAGGCTAGTGCATGCACCTTGTTTACCACAGGTTGCAAGCAGGAGAAAAACAAGTTACATAAGCCAGAATGCTCAGACTCCACGGCACCATGTCTTTTATCCTTTTTCCTGCCAGTTGCTTCTTTCCCAAAAACAGAGGCAAAGCAGAAAAACATGTCTGGGCAAGCCAGCACATGTACAGGCCTATTTTGACCCTTCAGGTCTACCATGACAGGATAATGTGCCAAATGAGCCTCCCAGTACTATTGTGTCTCTGAGAGATAAAGTGTGAATAAAAGTTACAGTTTCTTGCACTGTGGTAGCATTATTTACTGCATGCAAAATTTATACTAGAAGATAGTGAAAAGAAAACATGAATGAAAAATACCATACACTACAAAGCTCTCCTGTATAAAGGGCACCACAAGAAATCCACAGAAACAAGGATATTTATGCAAGCTTTAAAGCTACATATAAAAAATGTTATTCCTAGCAGAAACTAAAAGAAGTTACAATCTCTATGAAAACTCATAAGGTTATTTCTGTAGATCAAAGAGTCAGTTGTATTGTGGTTCTTGGGTTTTTTGTTGTTTTGGTTTTTTCGTGTTTTTTTTTTTATGGTGGTGGGTTTGTTGGGTTTTTTGTTTGGTTGCTTTTGGCTGGTGGGTTTTTCTTGTTTTATTCCTTTAATAATGGTAACAGTCGTTTAAATGAATGAGCATATAATATTGTGGGGGTTTTATTTGTTTGAAGAATTTCCTGATCATTAATGCTGATACAAGTTTTTTTCCTGACAACATTAATTTAGTGATATTTTATTGTCAGAAGAATACAACAATATGTTGGGTTTTTTTTACCTTTATATCCACTTAATTTTGTACACTCATTTTCCAATAAACATTTTATCTTGTGCAAGCAGATGAAGACTTATGGATAGGTCTTAAAATGACATAGTGGTTCATACTTCAAATACTATTTGAGCTTAGGCCTGAAGTTTTAAGCAAGCATATTTTTCAGTGCTGTATTCTGGTACTTTGTAATTATCATATCAGGTGATGTTCCCAATTTGGCAATAAACAAAGGTTACACAGTGAAACAGTAAACCTAATTTCTTATTATTCTTTGAGGACTTAAACTATAACATAAAGGAGTCAGGGTCAAGTTTTCTCCCCGGGATTTGATGATATGCTCATATTTCTCACTTGTGCGTGCTCAGTACATATGATAACTACTTCTTTTCCAAAGATCTGCTCAATTTCCCTGATATCTATTTAGGTTTAATACCGTCTGCAAACATCGAGAAACTGTTGTAATATTTCACACTATAGCTTTCAATTTGACTACAGTAAGCTTTAAATAAATTATTCTATGCTGTAAATTTGAAGATTTAATATTAGAGAATTAAGATGTACACTGCTTGAATATCATGCATTCAAATATTTTTTTAAAAAATTCCTTAAATTTAGGGGGATAATGGAGTTAAAAGTCTAAATATGAAAACTACTGATTAAACATTACAACTATTCAAAATGCAATCTCAATGGTCAACAAACAAACCAACAAACAGCCAATTATATGACATTCAGTAAATTAAGTGCAATTTCTAAATGTGCTTAATAAATATTTTTTTATTTTTTTCTATAATATGTCCCATTTTACTTCCCTCTTTGTGTTGGCTTATCGCATAAGATTACAGAATTGACAGAATAAAGAAAACATCCCCTTTTAACAGACAATTTAAAAAATTATAATTACGCTGATTTGGTCTTCAAATTCCCTATCCTCTGTGCCAGATATTGTTGCTAAATGTAATGGTATGGGTGGGATTTATTTATTACATTAAAAAATATATTATTAATATATTTAATCTCACTGCATAACTTATTTTTATTCAGTGTCTTTGCATGGTCATGAAAAGTATTGCACACAGGGAAAAGCAGAGGCTATCCAGAACACTTAAGATATATCTAGCATTAATACAATTAACACTAATTAAACTTAATTGAACTGGAAGAGAAGTTCTTCCAGTTGGTATACCGCTTGCCCACCAAAGGGACTTGAGCAGCTCCTTTCTGCCTAAGGCAGACAGCACTTGGATTCAGTTACATAATTCCTTACAAAGAGGCCTTTGAAAATTTACTCACAAAATATTATCTTAAGATTCCTGGGCCTATATTATAGTTTCCAGGCTACCAAAACATGTTAAGGGTGTTCTGTTGGTGTCTCATTAGCCATTGAGGTTTCTGGAGCTTCCCAGGTTCTAACAGGGTGCTGAGAGAGAGGTAGATGTTCTCTGACCTGGTCCTAGGTCTTGCACAACTCTGTGTCCCTTCCAGGGCTCCCAGTCTTGGCAAAAGACTTGCAAATGTGCAGTCTTGTCATGATGCATTGCAGATATGCAGACAGGCACAATATCATGCTGGTTAATCAAGCCTATTGTATGAAAGCACTTAATGCTTATTCCTGGTGAAATAAAGTAATTCCAGGTATACAAGATCAAAGCATCAGGACTTGTTATTATGCAGCAAAGCTAGCTTGGAACTTAGCAGACATAATGCTGTAAAGCAAATAAGGCAAAAGCATGACAGAGCATGGCAGGATGTAACAGCAGAGATCAATGAGACAGTGGCAGAGAGCACCAAGGCAAAGTATCACCTTCCCTGCTCATCTCCTTCTATCAATTCAGCCCAAGACTAATGGCTCTTTGGCCACAGGGCTTACCCAATCAAAATAGCAGTTTGCCAAACTTCACCATATTAGGTGAGCTAAGACTTGCTTTCACCATTTTAGGGCAGAACACAAACAAGTCTATAAACACACGTGGGTACCCTGTTTACTGGAGAGAGAAGGAGACTTAATGGCACCAAGCCTTTGCTTTCCTTTCCTGTGGTTACTTCCTGCAAAAGCAGAAGGGAGGGGAAACAAGGGAACATGTCTGGGCAAGTCAGGACATGTTTAGACCTATTTTGCCCTTACACAACACTAAGCACCTAAAATGCAACACAGTTTGTTTTATTCAGTGTTTTAAAAAATGCTATCCCACATAATTGTCAGCAGTCTGTGGTTTTAGTAAGTCCTACTTAGATTTGTAAGAGAGAATAGTCTTCTTCTGAAAGTCTCACTGCCTTTTCCATCTGCTGCATGGTCCTCTGGAATGTAAATCAAAAGAGCAGATGTGTAATTTGGGAATGTCACTACCAGCACTAAATATTGAGTATGTTTTGTTTTGGCACAGTTTATGTAGAAGCCTACAGTTTTCCTGGCCTCTGCTTCTCATTTGCCAATTATACGGTTTCACTTTGTGCAAATAAACATTTTATTATGCACATACTGTTTAAAGTGAACCAAATGGTAGATCCTGGAGGGGGAGGGGGGGCAATTAAAAAAAAANTATGATTAATACAACCTGCAGAGAGATCATAGAGAAAAAAAAAATCTAGACTGCAAGATGCCTTCTCTGTTTGACACTCAAAGCAAGCAGAGTTAATAAAAACTGCTGCAGAAAGCCAGGTCATCACTTCCATCTTCTGCTATTGACTTTTATCAAAGAAGAAGAAAAAGGAGTTTGGAACAAAAAGATCTTTTTTAAAAAATGCATTCCTTTCAGTAAGAAATGGAAATTTTTATCTGCCCCAAACATACTAAGTTTTGCAAAAAGGAGGAGCTTGGATTGTGACACTCCAAGGGCATGAGAAAATTTCACTCCAAGATTGTAAGCGATAAAGGGGAAAGGTGAAAGTTATGGCAGTAAAAGGTTAAATGGGAGATAAAAACAGATAATTGTGTAGAACTGACCAAAAGATTAGATGTCAGAAAACAAAATCACAAGTCAGATATATTAATTTTTTATATTTGTGCAGAAATTACTAGATAAAGAACTGAGTTTCTTAAGGAGAAGGTAGATTTTTAATGTGTATTTTAAAATTTATTTTCAAGCACTGCAGTTACATATTTCCTCAGTATAGTTGCAGACTAAATTTGCCTGTTTCTCTGTCCATATGTGTGTGTGTATGTGTTACTATCACTTTTCCATATTTCTCTCTTCTGAATAACATACCAGGCCCACTTTGAGAACTTCAAATTTCTTGTTCCTAAACTCTGCAACAATTGTATTAGAAAGTTTGAAAGAATAAAAGAGTGAGATGGTGGTTCAAGAGGATAGGGGGTGTGAGACAACATATTGAGATAAATAGAAAAATCTCCTTGACATTCTTCTTTACGAATTTAAGGAAATTATTGTAGATTGTTATTAACTTGATATTTCTATCCTAAAAGCTAAATCAAATATCAACACTCAGTCTTGTTGCCAATAATTTAATTGAACATAAATTCTGTAGATTCTTTGTCAAGTAGCTTTTGTGAAGACTGTCCTAAAATAATAAAGTACAAGATGTAAAAGCACAAAGATCTTTGTCTGCTAAATGCATAAGACTTAAAATCTGTCTGTCAGGCCTTAGCATGCTGAGTGATTACATTGTTGGTAAAGGTAAATAAATTCCTACTTTCACCAGTTTGAAAGTTCATACAAAAAGCAGATGAAGAAGTAATTAGGATTCTGATGTAGAAATAGGAATGGTGGAACATTAGGTATATCGAAATTTTCGAAGGTAACATAGCTGGATGAAAGTATCAACCAGACCTTCATGCTCGGGCAAAAAAGGTCTAGAGGTGAAGAGAGCAAAATAAGAGGCAAGGCTAGGACAACAGAGGCAGAGATTACTTGGGAACTCTCCAAAATCTGAGATCCAGTGAAATGAATAGAGGGATTTGAAAAGGAGACACAATTCAGTTGTCATGATTGTATAAGGCAGAGACACTAATGCTTGCTGCAGATGCTTGTTGGATGGTAGAGCTGTAGTGATGAGACACTCTGAAAACCCACCACTATCACTTCTTTTACTATCTGCTGTTATGAAGACATCAGAGAGATGGGGTACAAATTAACTGTAATCTTCATTACAGTCTTTGTTTCTTTGTATCATCAGCCATTTAGGTATTGGACTTCTTTTCTTGGTGTCATTTTTCTTTCCCTGTTCAATGGTAAAGTGACATTTACTTATAAATTGACACTTTTTTCGCCCTCAAGTGACATTTCTATGGCACTCTGTGCAAATGTTTGGCAAAGATTTGCTGAATCGATTAGAAAGAACAAAGGAAAAACACACAACAGATGTTGATTTTCTTGTTGCTGTGACTACTGTTTTGAAAGAGTGACAAAGAATTTCCTCAATTTACTGTTTTCTTGGAAGCAACACTAAAAATCTTGCCCAACTGCAACACACATGCTATCACCTTCATTAAACTGACTCTTCATACTTCTGATGAGGGAAGTGTTGCATGTCATCTTTCTCAAGATGAGCTGTTGTGGAACAGTAAAACTGTTTACAGGTCAGTCATAAATTAGTCAAGGAATTGGACATACAAGTTTGCATATATAAAATTGACTTTTAAAAAGCCTTTTCTCTGCTATCATAGTAGTCAAAGAGACATTTTCCCAATTTAACTATTAATTTTCAAGAAAAATTATTAATTTTCAAGAAAAATCATATTTTGAGGGAAATCCTGGACCTGGCGGGATACTTTCATTTTAGATTATCATTTTTACATTCCTTTGGTAATGAAAGTTTTCTGAAGAAGTAGATACTTGAATGAAGAAAATGTGTTTATTACAGTAGATGACCTCCAGGTACTATTTGACTTGAACTCTTTTAGATTTGCGCGTTTTCTAATTCATTTTAGGAACAAGTAAGCTCTTGGGAAACAAGTCAATTATTAAAGACTTTGTGGTTTTGGCTGAATTTTTAGGTCACTAAATTTGACACCACTAGATGATAATCTTTAAGCTCAATTTATAAGAAAACAAATTTGAAAAGTAACGTGTTTCCATGTTGGCTGAATAATTTTTATTACAGTTGTAAAGTCAAAGTAATAAAAGATGTCTGCATGTTCATGAAAATACTCATCCAAAACAAAAGGCTTCATTTAATAACCATAATAATCAAGAACAATTTTATATGGCTGAAAATGCCTGGGACATCTGAACAGGATTTGCAATACACAGTGCTGACCCTTGTGGTATATCTAAAGGCTGCTAGAGCAACAACTGGATGCCAAAGGGGATACTCTAAGGTATCTCAAATGATGAACAATTCTGTAAGATCAAGATGCTTGATTTGTTTTCTTACTTCATATTTTTCATTTGGTGAGAGTGTTCCTAGCATTCTGTTTCAGACCAAATATGGGATCAGCTTTCACATTTCTGTTGAGGGAGTTTTTCCTTGTTTTTCCAGTTTCTTCTCTGTAATGAAGAGTTTCCAATGAAAATCCTTTAAGCATTCAAAAGTCACCACTTTATTTTAAAAAATCTCACAAAAGCACTCCTCAGAAAGATAATCCAACTAGATGCTAAACTGTATAGGCAGACTTAAATTAGTCAGGTCCCAGACTCACACCACCTAATTACGTTCAGTTAGTGCCTTACTTCAGAGGTTAACTGATCCACAATTTTATGTCTAGCTTTAATTTAGTTTGGGACATTTTAGTGTCTCATGTGACATAGAAATGAGTGTTATGGTAGTGCTCAGCCTAAAGACATCCAGCTCAAGCTGTTCAGAGGGTAAAAACAACTAAGATCTGCTCTGTCTCTGGAAAACAAAATGAGTCTTCACTTAATGGAAAAGGAACCTTCAATAAATGCTTACGCAAATTGAATTAATCTAACTTTTACTATATTTCTTGGAGCATTGTTCCATACACCCTTAAGTAGAGGCTCCATTGTTGCATGTGGCTTGTTTAATTTTTAAAAATTATAGTCAGGTATAGTCCTTCTTTCAACCATAACAATAATTTAACTGGAAACAATACATGAGGTCAATAAAAGCTGCTTATTACTGAAGTGTGGACATCCACCAGTAGCTAAGAGTGTGGATTAAACCTTGAATGAGATGAGAACAGATATATTCACTCATTTAAAGACAATAATATAAATTGAGCAATAATTTCTATATGTTTTCCCCAGCTCACCATTATGATGTCAGTTTGGTCTGAGGTGAGTTTCAGACAGATTTCTCTCACCAAGGCTTGACAGGGTTCTGGGCAGTGTTATCTGTTATCAGTGCTATTCTGGGCAAGGGAGGTGATTCTCCCTCTTTACTCTGCTCTCATCAGACCCCACCTGGAGTACTGTGTGCAGTTCTGGAGCCCCCATCACAAGAAGGACATGGAACTGTTGGAGCAAGTCCAGAGGAAGGCCACAAAGATGATCAGAGGGCTGGAGCACCTCTGCTATGAGGACAGGCTGAGAGAGTTGGGGCTTTTCAGCCTGGAGAAGAGAAGGCTTCAAGGAGACCTTACAGCAACCTTCCAGTATCTGAAGGGGGCCTACAGGAAGGCTGGGGAGGGACTATTCTCAAAGTCTTGTAATGACAGGATGAGGGGGAATGGGTTCAAACTGGCAGAGAGGAGATTTAAACAGGATGTTAGGAGGAAGTTCTTCACAGTGAGGGTGGTGAGGCACCGGAACAGGTTGTCCAGGGAGGTTGTGTCTGCTCCCTCCCTGGATGTGTTCAAGGCCAGGCTGGATGAGGTCTTGAGCGTCCTGATCTAGTGGGAGGGGTCCCTGCCTATGGTGAGGGGTTGGAACTGGATGATCTTTGAGGTTTCTTCCAACCTAAACCATTCTATGATTCTATGATTCTATGATCTAGTTGAGGATGTCCTTGCTTACTGAAGAGGAAGTTGACTAGATGACTTGGAGGTTGTTTCCAACTCTGACCATTCCATGATTCTATGATTCACAGACTAATCTTGATTAAATGACACTTTAGACATTGAATTATATTATAAATTTATGTTATATTGAATTATACAATATATATGTTGAGTTATATATTTATACCTTTTATTCTTTATGAAAAGGATTCCTCCCTATGTAACTTTATGCAATATATCCAATACAGTAAATTCTTTACTCATCTGGTTCTTGTCAATATGGTTTAGTTAATTTTCTTGAATGTCTTAAATTGTGATTGTATTGATTTTAATTTTTTTATTTGATTTTTTCTTTTTTTTTTTTTTTCCTTCATGTGCTGGGATGTATCCCATAATTTTCGATGTCATGAAGTGTGGTGAAGGCTCTGAGAGTGTTCTGAGGATGAAATTACAAATAAAACCTTTGGCCTCTTTCAGAGACTGGTGGGCAGTGTCCCGTGGGAGGCAATCCAGAAGTACCACGAAGACCAGGATGACTGGACACTGCTTAAGAGGGCAATTTTTAAGGCTTTGAAAGAGGCTATCCCCATGTGCCAAAAGATGAGCCAGTGGGGAATACAGCTGCCCTGGCTGGGTAGAGAGGTGTGATTTCTGCTTAGGGGGAAAAGGAGAGTTTATGGTCATTGGAGTAAGGGGAAGGACACTTGAGATGGCTACAAGATTGCCATGAGACTATGTACAGAGAAAATTAGAAGGGCCAAAGCCCAACTGGAAATTGATTTGCTTTCAGCTCTTAAAAAGAACAGGAAATCCTTCTACAAATATATTATCCACAAAAGGAGGACTAAGGAGACTCCCTGTCCTTTGTTGGATTCAGGGGGCAACATAGTGATCAAGGATGAGAAAAGGCTGAGGTATTTAATACCTTCTTTGCTTTCATTATTTGCTAGTGAGACCAATTGTATGCTGGATACCCAGCCCCTTAGCAAAAAGATGGAGATGAAAAGCAGAATGAAATCCCTACAGTCCAAGAGATGTTTAGTGACATATGTCACCACATAGAATTACACAAGTCCATGCAGCTGGATGGCATACACCAAGGGAGTTGGTGGAAGTGCCCACAAATCCATTTTCCACTATTTTCCTGCAGTCCTGGGAAAGCCTGTCACAACTATCATGATCCTTGGCAGTAGAGAGTGGGGTTGTGCCCTGTCAAGATTTGAAAATTCTCTTGGAGTAAATTAAATGAACCAACACCGAATGGCTGATGGATTAGGTTTATCAGATCCAACAAAAGCTCCTGGTCACTTGTACCATAAGAACATATTTGAATTGGAGGAGATGGAAAATGGGAAGAAAATGGAGAGAGAAAAATAAAAAGAGAAAGAGAGTTGGATTCAGTGGCGTATTCACAAGCATAGTCCATGTCCTTCGGTATACATGCTAACAGGCTGTTCTATGGTAGATGCAACACATGCACCTGGGAAGTGGTGGTCCTGTCATTCCTTTTAAGTCAGAACAGGGATAGCGTCTCCAAATAACAAAGGGAGTTGGGCAGACCAAATTGTGCATGGAGTGATGAGCATTCCATTGCAATGTCTGCCATCTGCCTTTCCATGATTCTGTAGCAGTGGCTTTAAATAAGGAAAGAGGGAATTTCCACCTTCACAGAAATTATCTCTTGTCCTTCTTAAGCCATTCTGCCAGGACAGAAGCTCTTCTCAAGAGATATTAAGCTCTGTCAAAGGTATCACCCTGCCTATTCAGACTAGGTATATCACACCTTATTTGTGACAATAGAATCATTATGGGCTATCAGTCCTGCCTTCCCGTATGTATTATTTTGAGACAACAGACTGACAAAAGGTTCCAGCTTCCTGGAGACTGGCAAATATGATGACCATCTAAAAAGACCAGAAGTAGGACCTGGGAAGTTACCTCTCAGTCTGACCTTAGTGTAGGGGAAGGTGATGGAGTAGGTCACCTTGGATGCCATTGTGCAGCATGGGCAGGGCAACCAGATGATCAGGACCAGTCAGCACTGCTTCTGCTTGACAAACCTGATCTGTTTCTATGACAAGGTGACCCGCTTAGTGGATGAGGGAAAACATAGTGTTTTTGGAGTTTCTCTCCCGCTAGATTAACCAGACTGACTTAGCCATCTGAAAGTTAAGGAATGAAGCTTTATATTTACATATCTGGATACACAAACTTCTCATGTTCATTGATCTTAAATTAACAGTGTGAATATTTTTTAGTATGTTAAGGCCACATGTAGACATTTTCTCTGTGTGCATTATTAAGAAATAATTTTATTTAATTAATTCTACCTTGAAGAAATATTCTGTAAGTATTTAATCTTTCACTATTGTGGCCATTTAAGCTAGATTTCTAGCTCAGACAGAAAAAAACCACCTTAGGAATAGAGAAACTTAGACACTGATTATAAAGAGGAAAAATAATGTAGTGTCTGAGTGGAGAGGTGAATATTCCAGGGATAGGACGTAAAATGGCATCAATGGATAAGCTAATATAGTTTCATTGGAGCACTGAAATCTTTATGTCTAGAGGCACAGCTTGTATCTTTGCCTTTGCTTCTTCTGCTGCTTCTTCTGCTATGCCTACTGCTGTCTTCCCTTGCCGCTGTTTTGGTTACTGCTTTGCTGCTTTGCCACCATTTGTCCCTATCCCCATCTGTTCCAGTGGGTTCTTTGGGATCCAGAAAGTGCATGGACGCACAGGTACCCCACTTTGTGTACAGTTTCAACACTTTATTATAGCTCAAATACTAGAATCACAGACAGAAAGATATACTGGAAACTACAATGCTGAATATGATATAACAAAGAATGATAAGTAATTCTGTTGATCAAAGAGCAGGTTATACTCACCCTATCCAACTGACCAGCAATAGTCCTTAGATGTGTAGGTTGCTGTCGCGAATATCAATTTTAAATTGATATTGATATCCGGGGGGGGG
>VWZI01017921.1:61982-75134 GCA_013396835.1 Psilopogon haemacephalus
GGGTTGGAACTGGATGATCTTTGAGGTCTCTTCCAAACTAGACCATTCTATGATTCTATGATTTCGATGACTGGGAGGGGTGGGGTGTTTCTGTATTACCTTTTCACTGTATATATCTGCAAATATCTGTTATACATTTTAAATATATGCTTGTATACTGTGCACAGCTGTAAACATAAAGCTTCGTTTATTAACTTCCAGCTGACTGAGTTCTAGCCTGAGTTATGTCAAAGAGTGGGGGGGCAGCTAACTGCCAAACTACCACAGATTCTCTAAGTTAGATGCCTAAACCCCTATGGAAAATAGCAGAACAGCCAGGTACCTCAAAATGGAAAATGAAATTAAATACTTGCAAAACAAAAAAATTGAGTCAGAGATGTATGTCTTCCTAAGTTGTTGCTAACAGGATTACTGCTTGGAATTGATGATCTGGAATTGTTTTGGTAAATATAGAACAAAAGGCAATTCTCTCAGAGAGAGAATATAACCTGTATTAAAGTCTGCTGTCTGGGAAAACATCCTGACTTGTAACTACAACAAGCACCGAAATAATGTTGTTTTAGTGCAACCTTGTCTAATTTACAGGTTCTTAATGGTACTAGGTTTCAATCTTTTCATATTCATGTCTGAGATGTATACAGAAGTGCACTATTAATAGAGATAAGGACCCTTGATACAAGTAAAGTTCTTACATAAAATAAGTGACTTTGAATTGAGGAGACAGATGCATATGATACCGAAATTCTACTCAATTCCCACTACAAGGATTGTGGTTGCTTGTTGCCTCTAATGTATTTTATGCTTTCATCTGCTATGGATAGCATTGTCACTTCATTTCTGAGAGCAGTGAATTAGTTTGAAGAAAACAAACTATTCTTTGTTCACATAAATAATAAAGACAATTCTAATATATTTTAGAGTAACAAATATATTAGAGGTCAATCGTTTCTCTTTAGTCTGTCACTACAACAGTTAATTTCCATTGCGGAATGACGTTTAAACTCCTTGAATTCTCTTTATTCTCTGCAGTTATTATTTGGCATTTACAATATTTTAAGATGACATTCTTCTTCCATAGTGTTTAAATGCATAACGGCAAACCCCTTAGACCTCAAGATGTAATTTTGAGACTGCAGTTTGTCCTTTTAGGCCTTTATGGTTCATTATTTCATTGATAACCTTCAAACATTCTAGAAGGAGATAGTGAGATGATAACATTTCTACTTTTAGTAGGTCTGGTTTATGTACATTGCTGAATTCTCTAAATGGAGGTAAGGAGCTCAAGAAGGAATTGGTGTCAGTAGAGTATTTATTGATTTTATCACATACTCTCACCATACTGCCTTGCAAGAGCTGTTTCTAAAGGATATTTTTTCTAATTTCTCTGTCTCTCATATCCTGCATCTCTGTATGATTTGATGAGGATCTTGTCAAAGAAGGAGATTGGAAAGGATGGATAAACTGAAATGATGAGCCACAATGACCTTTCAGTAGTGACTGCCAAAGAGAACTGGATTTAAGCACACATTGACAAGGCTACACTGAAGACATTCTCCAGGTTATTTCAGCTCACGTTTAGCAATGGCTGTTGCACTAGCTGTGAACACTAATTAGGTTAAGCAAATATCAAAAAGAGTACCAGATAAGCGTGACTAGAATGATTGTGGATAATTTCTAAAAAAAAAAAAAAAAAAAAGAAGAAGCCAGATGAAAATATTTCAAAGCAAATAAGATAAGGACACTAAAGATCCTGAAACAGAGGAAAAAATATTCTGGAAATATGATATTCTCCCTTTTCTTTCTGTCTAGTAAAGTTGTGAGCATGAATACATATACAGTGTACCATGTCAGTATAGCATACACTTTTTACCATCCACCTTAGAGAGATAAGATGCCTATCTAGCTGGCATTTGGTAAATTCACTCAGATCAAAGATATAAAGTAGACTTGATATGTTAAAAAAAAACAAAAAAATTGAACTGATTCAGAGATTTGAAAAACATAATCCGTGTCTCTCTGTGGCCCACATTGACCAAGAGCCTAAGATAAATGAAATATATAAATATCCTTCTTTCAGACAAATATCTATACATGTACATAAGATCAGTGGAGTACACTGATGCTGTTATGTGTTGTAATTTCTTAGACAGAATTGGCATTAACTATGTATTCAAGAGAGAAAGACACACATTCTGATAAGAGATAGCTTTTACGGGTCTGGTCACAGACTGAATTTTATGCCTTAAAAAAATTATACTTTTGATACTAGTTATGCTGTGTATGACAAGTGACAGTAAGCAAGCTTTGACAACACAGATATTAATTGCTAATTCCAACAATTCATATATATGATGTTACTCCAGATATTGAGAAAATAAGACCAATTAATTTCTTAGTTCCAAGTTCTGTGAAAGTTAAGAAATACAAATGGCTGAAGTAACACCTCTTTTTAATCTGAGCATTGTCTTCTTCCCAGAAAGGCAGATCTGATAAACAATGGCTGCATCTTCATTATCTTCAGCAATGAAAGAAGAGTCCATTAGATTTTTTGATTGAAAATTCTTCAGAAACATCAGTTATTTATGGAATTCCTGAAGAATCAGAAGGATATCACAGGCAGTGCAAGTATCTGGCTGCAGGGAGTGCCTTCCCCTGGCACTTGTTCTAATGGGAAGCAGTGACACTGACTGTCGGCAATGTGAACAGATCAGTGAACTGCTCAGCCAGGTGGTGGAGCTGAAGGAGGAGGTGGTAAGGTTGAGAAGAATCAGAGAAAGTGAGAATGAAGGAGATTGGTGGAATTATATCATGCAAAGGCAGCATGTGGAGGCTCTTCAAGAAGAAGAGAATCCCCTCGCCTCATGTCACTAGGCAGAAGGAAGTGGCCTAAGAAAAGGATGGGAGTGGACATAGGTTCCTACTCATGGAGGCAAGCAAACCTCTTCCTGACCTCCCTCACCTTTCCAGCTACTCCTACACAACAGATATGGAAAACTGGAAGTTGTGAACCAGGATCAAGAGGCCCCTGTGTCCGACACCTGTTAGGTGGAAAACAGAAGCTTAAATGAAAAGTGGCAGTCGTGTTGGGTTCATGGTGTAACAGAGAGGTAATTAATTGATGTGAGAGTGTATTTTTTAAAAAAAATAATATTGTTTATTAATCTTGATATTCAGAACTCTCACCACCCTGACTACTAATTTTAATAATAATCAGGTTCTCTTGCAATGGTCATGGAAACATTATACAGAGGAATAATATAGGATATAGAACATTTAAGAAATAACTAGCAATAATATAACATTTAAACCAATCGAACTGGAAGAGAAGGTTCTTGCGGTCAATATACCACTTGCCAATGAGATGGCCTCGGAAAGTTCCTTTCTGCTTATGGCAGAAGGCAATTGGTGAATTAGAAAATGCTTTAAATATTTACTCACAAAATATTTACTGACTTGAGGAGTTAGCTACAGCTTCAGACAGTACACCAAACACTTTCAGAGAATTCTGTCAATGTCTTGTCAGGTACTGAGGCTTGTAATTCTTCCTAGGCTTCACACGATGCTAGGAAAAGAGGCAGACAATCTCTGACCCTGTCCTGATTTCTCTGGATAATGTGTCCCCCTTCTAGGGCTCCTTGTCTTTGCAGAAGTCTTTCAGATGTAGGCAGCATGTCTTGGCAGATGTGCAGTCTTGGCACGATGTCACACTGGGTATGCAGGCCAATCGTGTGGAGGTATTTAAAGCCTATTCCTTGTAAGCTCAAAGAAGGCAGTTTTCAGACAAACCCAGAGTATCAGGGTTTGTTACTTTGTGGCAGAACTAGTTTATAGCTCATCATGGCATAGCAGAATGCAATAAGGTGGTGAGGCATAACACTGACAGAAGCAGAGAGCAATGGCAGCAGCAAGCATGAATACAATGGCAGAGCACATCATATTACCTGCTCATCTGTTTTTATCAATACAGCCCAAGACTAATGGGCCTTTGGACACAGAATAGCCAATCAGAATGGCAGTTAGCCAAGCTTGACCATTTTAGGTGAAGACATAGGCTTGCTTTACCCAAATTTGGGAAAAACATAGGCCTTGCAGGAAGCAGGCACAAGCCAAGTCTATGTACCTCTTTTACCACAGGATGTAAACAAAAGCAAAACAAGCCTGGGCAAGCCAGGGTCCTTAGACTCTGTGACTTAAGGTTCTTTGTCCTCTTTCCTGCAGTTGCTTCTCCCCACAACAGACTGAAGGAGAGCAGAAAAACATGCCTGGGCAGGGCAGGACATGTTCAAACGTATTTTGGCCTATTCAACCCTACCACAACACATGGCTGTTGCAGCAGTCAAGTGCATATAGCAACCTCTTCCAAATGGAAGAAGAAAAGAGTTCTGGCTGTTGAAGACTCATTCCTGGCAGAAACAGAAGGACAAATATGAAAGGCTGACCCATTTTCCTAGTTCCTCATACACAACCAATATGGCACTCTAGAAAGAGAGGACTGGGCAAACAAGAGTGGAGATGAAAGTCCATTCACACAGTTGCCCAGAGCATGTCATCCAGTCCCACAACTTAGGTTTAGTGCTAGCAAGAAAAAAAGAAGGGCAACAGTAGGGGATTTCCTTCTCAAAGGAACTGAAGGTTCCAGCATCTGAAGGGGGCTTACAAGAAGGCTGGGGAGGGACTATTCACAAAGTCTTGTAATGACAGGACAAGGGGGAATGGGTTCAAACTGGCAGAGGGGAGATTTGAATGGGATGTTAGGAGGAAGTTCTTCACAGTGAGGGTGGCGAGACACTGGAACAGGTTTCCCAGGGAGGTTGGGTCTGCTCCCTCCCTGGAGGTATTCAAGGCCAGGCTGGACGAGGTCTTGAGTGTCCTGATCTAGTGGGGGGTGTCCCTGCCTATGGCGGGGGGTTGGAACTGGATGATCTTTGAGGTCTCTTCAAACCTAAACCAATCTGTGATTCTATGATTCTATATGCAGGCCAGATCCATCCCACAGGAGGTCTGGTGCTTACCTGGGGCATGAGTTAGAGACATTTCTGAGAAATTCCCCAGTCTGGTGTAGTCATCAGATTGCCATCCACTACTGGTTACGCAGCTTGGAGTGATGAGGTTAAGGACAGATGTACTAAGGCAAATAAAACATGTTTCAGGGCTTTGGGGAGATGGCTTGAGGGCTCAGGAATACAGCTGGTGTTCTCCTCCATCCCAGTTGCAGAGAATGACCCAAATATATTGAAAAAAGACTCATGAGATTAATACCTGAGTTCAATCCTGCTTCCACCAGCAAAATTTTGGGGTTTTTTTGCTCATGGGTCAATTTACATGACATCAAGCCTTCTGGCAGCACACAGGATATACCTCACTCAAAAGGGGAGAAATGTTCTATCGTGAGATTTGTCTGGCCTCATTGACAGGTCTTTAAACTAGACTAGAAGTCTAGACTAGAAGGATGGACAAAGCCTGCTGGTGACAAACCTGAGACACCTCTGGGCTGGTGTAATGGCTCCACTGCTTCCTCAGGGGAGGTAGGGGATAATGGACAATGAGACAAGGAAGATGCAAGGCCCATGGATGAGCTAGGATTCATGCAAGTGCCTGAGAGTGATCAAGCAGGGAACAGCCCCCTACACCACAAAAATGTGCCCCAGCTGAAGTTTATCTATACCAATGCACAAAGAATGGGAAAGAAGCAAGAACAGCTTGAAGCTATAGTGTGGCACAAAAATTATAGTACTGCAGTGACAGAAACATGATGGGATGAATCCCCTAGCTGGAGTATTGTGTTGGATGGCTGTAGACTCTTGAGAAGGGATAGGCCATGAAGGAGAGGCAGTGTATGACATACAGAGCCTCTGTATGTCAAGGAGGGCCTTGACTGCCTTGAGTGTGATAATGAAGGTTATAATAGGGTTGAACACTTGTGGATAAGAACCAGAGGAAAAGCCAACAAGGCAGATGTCACGATGGAAGTCTGCTATAGACCACCCAACCAGGACAAGCAGATTGATAAAGTGTTTTATAGGTTCATGGGGAAGGTCTCAGAATCACTAGCCCTTGTTCTTGTGAGGTACTTCAACTTACTGGATATCTGCTAGAAATACAACGCAGCAGACAAGAAGCAATCACAGAGGTTCTTAGTGTGCATAAATCATAACTTCTTAACACAGCTGGTGAATGAGCCAACAAGGGATTTCTCACTATTAGACCTACTACTTATAAACAGAGAAGGACTAGTAGGAGATGTAAAGGTTGGCAGATGTCTCAGACAAAGGGACTATAAGATGGTGGAATTCACAACTCTGAGTGAAGTTAGGAGAGGCAACAACAGAACTACGTCCTCAGACTTCTGAAGGGCATACTTTGACTTGTTTAGGAGACTGGTATCCATTGGTAGGCTGTCTTGGAGGATAAAGGAATCCAGGAAGGTTGGACATTCCTCAAGAGGGAAATCACCAAGGCATAGGAACAAGCTGTCCTTGTGCATTGAAAGATGAGTTGGCAGGGCAGATCACCAGCCTCAGTATTTGTCAGTGACATTGGTTGCTCCACAAGGGTTCAGTCCCTGGAACTGGAAAACAGGAATGGAGAGCAGAAAGCACCCCCCACAATCCATAAGGAAATGATCAATGCCACTTAGATGCGCACAAGTGTATGGGACCAGATGGGATCCACCCATAGTACTTAAGGAGCTGGCAGATGTCCTCACTAAGCCACTCACCATTATTTGTCAAGAGTCCTGAAGAACTGGGTAGGTCCCAATTGACTGGAGGATAACACCCATCTACAAGAAGGGCTGGAAGGATGATCCAAGGAACTACATGCCTGTCAGTATGACTTCAGTGCCAGGAAAGGTCATGAATATGATGACATCTTACAGAACTTAGAAGACAACCAGATAATCAGGCCCAGTCAGCATGGCTTTACAAAAGGCAAGTCCTGTCTGTCTAATCTGATCTCCTTCTACAACAAAGTCACCAGCCTAGTGGATGAGGGAAGTGCTGTGAATGTTGTCTAGCTGGACTTTAGTAAAGCCTTTGACACTCCCACAGCATTCTCCTTCAGAAACTAAGGGCACAAGGCTTGGATAAATGCACTCTGCATTGGATAACTGTATGAAGTTTGACAAGGCCGAGTGCCTGGGGCACAGCAACCCCATGGTAAGCTACAGACTTGGGGATGTGTGGCTGGAAAGCTGCAACCCAGAAGGGGACCTGGGGGTATTGGTGGATGGTTGATTAAATATGAGCTGGCAGTTTGCCCAGGTGGCTAAGAAAGCAAATGGCATCATGGATTGTATTAGAAACGTCATGGCAAACAGGAACAGGAAGCGGATCATCCCCCTGTACTTGTCACTGATGAAGCCACACCTTGAGTACTGTGTTCCATTCTGGGCCACTCACTACAAGAAGGACATTGAGGTTCTGGTGCATGTCCAGAGAAGGCAGACAAGGCTGGTGAAGGGCCTGGAGCACATGGCCTATGAGGAATGTCTGAGAGATCTGGGATTGTTCAGTGTAGAGGAAAGGAGGCTGAAGGGAGACCTCGCTGCTCTCTACAACTGAAGGGAGATTGGAGCAAAGAGGAGACCAGCCTCTTCTCCTTGGTGCCAAGCAACAGGACTAGAAGAAATGGTTTCAAGACACACCAGGAGAGGTTCAGTCTGGATGCTAGGAAACATTACTCCACAGAGAGAGTTACTGAACATTGGAATGGTTTGCCCAGGTCAGTGGCGGAAGTGTTTAAGCAGTGTACAGACCTGGCACGTAAGGACATGCTTTAGGATTGACCCTCAACTGGGTTGAAGATTGGACTGAATGATCTCTTTTAACCAGATGATTTTAGTGGTTTTGTTATTTAATAATTTATATTATTAAAGATAGAGTGGAAGAGTTAGTACTAAAAGTTTGAATATCTGTTCTGTTAGGTAGTAGGCAGCTCCCACAAGATGTTTGTGAAATATCTTTATATTTCAGATTTGAAAAGCTGCCATCTGGAGCTGTGTTATCTTTTTTGCTGAGTTACACTGTCTTGGCTGAGAAACAAAGTCATATGTTCTTTTTGGAATAGCTTATTTATGTACTCTTGAGCTTCCCTTCACCATGTAATTTTTGGTGCTAGCCAATCTTCAAAGAACATGGATTTGCAGAGGCAAATCTCCACATAGATGGGAAGGCTTTTCATGGGCATGTCATCTCTGCATAGCTAGTTAATCCATCACAATTTTCAGAGTTTTTCTTGGTATTTCATATATACTGATAGGAAAACTAAACTGAATGATACTGGAGCCATGGTTCCTTGTAGAAACTGGCATAATACTGTAAGAGATAGACATCATATGTAGCATAAGCAGTCACTGTTTTGTAGTTATCCGTACGTATGACATTGTTGAAATACATTTTAAAAAAACACAGTTTTGCAGAGGCAATATACTGGCAAAACACTAATTTTCTGGGCAGTGGATATAGTAGTATATGAATAGCCAATCATAAAAGTACAACTTGGCAGCTCTAATTAGCATTCATTATTAAAGTGCAATCCAAGAAAATGCTTAAGTCTATAAAGCTTATGTGGTTTTTATTTTCCTTATATCAGGACATGTTTATTTCTGTGACATACAACTAAGTCTAGAAATCCTGCTGAAGTCCTAGCATTAGTAAAGCTGCATATATATGGCAATATGGGGTAGTAGATACTCTGGAACAAAAAAAAAAACCACACAAAACAAAAACCTATGTTTGCATTAGGAAAGATGTTTATCCCACAGCAATTTCATGGCAATATTAGTGTTCAAGATCTGAGAGCAAATTAACAGATCTTGCTTATTTGTGGATTTCTGTTATTTTTGTACAGAAAATAGTCAGCATAATGTCTGAAAAAGTCCTTCTATTCAAACATTCATGGTATTTCAAGAATAAAACTAAGCATAATTATTTAGTGTACATTACAGTAGATAAATGCCTTTAAACTCAATTTCCACCACCAATTTTTTTATTTTTTCCACTTGGCCTCTTTTTCTGTAAGTGGCTGTGATGCAGTGGAATCCAGCAAAGCATAAGCTCAACTGATATCTATCTCAATTGATTAACTGTCTAGAAGATTTTATTTTCAGAATAGATACCCAAGAGAGCTCCAATTCATTAGTGGTTGTCCACATGTGATTAGAAACTGTGGGAAGGGTAACCCCCTCATTTAATTGATCCAGTTTCATATTCCTTGTGGTCATTAAGTGTGTTAATGGTAACTTAGCACCTGCACTGAGAAACCAACTTAACAACATCCTATAAATGACTTTAAGTCAGCAGGTGCCAAATTTACAGAAAAAAAAATTACATGATTGCTGCTGTAATGTTACTGCAGGAGGGATATGAAGTAATAAAATGTTGCACTTCTTTAATCCATCACAATCAAGCAGTCATCATTTGATCATAACATGATTGTTATATTATTACTATCCTTTTTTACTGATTGCCCCTTCTTCACTCAAGGGTATCATTCCTATTTTATGTTAATAACTAGACCTTCATTTATACTAGTTTATAAGGAAGTAAGACTTCCCACTTTTTTTACTATAATGAGATTTCAGATAACAGGCTGTTTTAGTTATAGGTTGTGCCAGAAACACTAACAGACTTTTTGTTCTTCTGCAGCATTTATACAGATATTTTACTTCAGAAGTCTTTCTGTAAACCACACTTTGATAGCAAGATATTTCTAATGTTTTCTTATTTGAGAAGAGTTGGTAGTACTTTAAAAATAAACTCTAAATTTGGAGAATTTTTAAGGGATTATACAGAATTTTTCATTCTTATGCTATTTTTAATGAGGGATGTAAGAGTTAAATTTTCTTATTCCTTCCTCCAAAACACATATGCAAGATGACTGTTACCTAAATTTCAGGTCATGGTTGAAGTTCCATAAATACAAATTTTTAGAATTTGAGCTCTTTACATGCCAAATTCTGCCCCATCCTGAGCAACCATATGCCTAAACTCTGTTGGTTTCCAGGAGAAACTGAAGAAATATCTACGTTCCCTAAAGGGTTCAATCTGTGAAGCATTTTCAGAATGGTACACTTAGCATGCACCTATTGGATTAAGTTGTTATACAAAATGGAGGTACTTTAGGCTTTCTATCACACAACAGAGTAATTGGCAATAATTTCCCATTATATCTGAGGTATGAAAGAGAGTTTTTATAGAGAATGGGGGAAAAGTCTGGATTAAGTTATTGCACTGGGTACTCCATACAGTTAAAAGACAGAAGAAAACAGCAGGATGAGAACTATTCTTTGGAACTGGTTATCATTTTAAAGAATTTTAATAGGAACAAACAGGTAGGGGGAAGAAAACAATAAAGAAGGAAACAGAATGGTTGAGGGTGATAGGATGACAAAGAAATATCATCTTCTCAGAAAACGGATGAAATTTCTAATGATTTTAATGTTACAGAAAAGGAGCCTCAATACTTCTGGGCATAGTCATAATATACAAATAAGTGTAAACATTAAACCAAATGCTCTTCAGAAAAGAAAATAAGTGATTATTTGAAACAAAGATATACAAATATGCAAAGAGATTTCTCTTTTCTATTAAGAAGTAAATAAAATCTCAAAAATTTCAGATCATGCATACATTGCACTGCCTGTAAAACTGTCAGATCCTAGAAATATCCTAGATGGTTCCTTGAAACACTGAAATATACAGGGTCAAAAAGTAATCATCAGAATGTACTGAGGGGTCTTATGGTAAGAGGAAGACAAGCATATCTGAGGAGATAAATGGGATGCCTGATTGCTATCAATTGCTATTTCCTAGATGACTATGGAGCTCTATTGCTGAAGCGAACCTCGTTCCTCCCTTCCTTTTGGTTGTGATGGTGTGTCACCTTCCATAATCCTGCAGGAACAGTGCAAAAGAAGTTTGATCCTACAGCCAAACAACATCCTCAGCTAAGAAGTGCCAGGAGACACAAAGCAGTAATTGCCACTTCTTGAAAGAGTTCAAGGATGCCTTCCTCAAAGAAGAGGAAGAGCATAAGTTCCTAGGCTTTTTTTACTATACAGGAATGGTGTTTCCTATGACACATCCTTTGCTTATTAGTTTCTCACATGTCAGAACTCATTGGGTGATTTGCTACATCTCATATATATATTTACATTTATAATTATGCATACATGCTTATATAATTATATGAAATGTGTTCAATTTGACCAGCTGAACTGATTGTTTCTCATGACTGACATGATGATGTGTCATCAGCAAGTTGCTGTGTCAGAGCCGAGAGTTCAAGCTTAATATGAAAGGGAAATGTAGCACTTTTCATACTTACTATTTGAAAACATACTATTTCTCTCTTGGGAACTGACAGTACAAATATAGTTGGTTCAGAAAGGTGTAAAATATAATTCTATTAATATTTCCTCACACAGTAAGTTTATATAACCCTTATATTCCCATCTGTGTCACATCTTGATGCAGAACAAGAATGTTGTGCAACATTCTTCACTTATGTAGTTAAAGGAAAAAGTGTTGGAGCCATCTGTAAAATCCCACTGTTAAAAAANGGTTTTGTAATCCTATGTCTTTTGACGGAAGTCCAAGAATTTGCAACCATATCTAGAGAAAAGAACAAGAGGCAATTTCAGGAGAATAACATAATGAACTTTGGTAATAGTAATTGGGCCAGAAGATGGGTAGTCGACTTCAGCCTTGTAACTCTAAGCAAATAATTAAGCAAGGTTTCCCGACATGTTTTCGTTTGTTTGATTGTTGGGGGTTTTTTTAATATTTTTTTTTTAATTATTTTTGTTTTCTGGATTCTTTTTCTGATTTTCTGTTCTTCTTTAGCAAAATTCATGCAAGGTAGTGTAGTAGAAATAATAATTTTCTCACCTTAGCTTTTAGGAAAACTTAACATGTGTTGGAACTTTTCACTAGAATCTCCCTACTTTTTCTTTCTTGATGAATTTCCCATGGGAGAAAAAACAAAATAACTTATTGATGGATATCCAGGTCATAGATATAAATTATGTAGATTCTGTAGACAACAATCAGATATGAAGTGAATAACTTAATTCTTCATTAACACCTTAGTGTGATTATTGCCAAATGTTGGGTTTATTAGTAAATTTAATTGAATGCTTATACTTCTAATAGAATCTCAAAGCATAAAACCAGCAGCATAAAAACCTGCATGAATGGTTTCCAGCATGTAAATCAATTTCCTCTTACAAAATCAGTGATGAAAAGCCTCTGTATAGCAGTTAACAGCTTGGCTCTTGGTATCCTAGAAGTTGTGTCTGTTTTGGGATCCTACCTGACACTTGATTTGCATAGTGCTACAAGTCTTGTGCACTGATATCCTGCAGTGGGCAATTCAGCCTGGGGTACTTTTTGTCGCACTGCACAGGTGGCTCCAAGTAGTTGCTGCCTCCCTGAAAGTGTTTAAGAACAGGCCGGATGGCCACCTGACCTGGTGGAAGATGTTCCTGCATGTGGCAAGAAACTTGGAACAATATGATCTTAAAGATTCCTTCCAACCTAAGAATGGTTTAGGTTGGAAGGGACCTCAAAGATCATCCAGTTCCAACCCCCTGCCATAGGCTGGGACACCCCCCACTAGAACATGTTGCTCAAGGCCTCATCTAACCCTGCCTTGAACACCTCCAGGAAGGGAGCAGCCACAACCTCCCTGAGAAACCCGTTCCAGTGTCTCGCCACCCTCACTGTGAAGAACTTCCTCCTAACATCCCGTTTAAATCTCCCCTCTTCCAGTTTAAACCCATTACCCCTTATCCTGTCATAATAATAACAACCTTATGAATAGTCCCTCCCCAGCCCTCCTGTAGGCCCCCTTCAGATACTGGAAGGCTATTATAAGGTCTCCTCAAAGCCTTCTCTTCTCCAGGCTGAAGAGCCCCAACTCCTTCAGCCTGTCCTCATAGCAGAGGTGCTCCAGCCCTCTGATCATCTTCGTGGCCCTCCTCTGGACTCTCTCCAACAGTTCCATGTCCTTCTTGTGCTGGGGGCTCCAGAACTGCACACAGTACTCCAGGTGGGGTCTTACAAGAACACAGTAAAGGGGGAGAATCACCTCCTTTGCTCTGCTGGCCACACTTCTCTTAATGCAGCCAAGGACACGGTTGGCTGTCTG
>VWZI01017921.1:81446-104924 GCA_013396835.1 Psilopogon haemacephalus
TAATGTTTAGGTAATTTGACTGTCTCTTTTTTATGTGCCAGTGTTAAGGTTTTTGCTCAAACACATCTTGGGATGCAAAAATCATTAGAAAATGATAAATCATTTCATGTTCAAAAAGAAGTCTTCTTGAAAAGTAAGACAATAGAATTAAGTGAAATAATGTATTTTTTATCTTCCTTTTATATAGGCTGAAAAAGATTTAATATTCTATTATATAATATTTTTATATTGTGATTCTTTAATACATTAATGACAGAATTGGATATAAGGCAGTAATCTTGTTTCAGGAATGTGGTATATAAACAATATGGATAAGTTATATTAAAGACAAAGATAGTAAGAAATTACATCATTTGAGAGCTGGAAAAGAAGTAAACAAATAATATTCATGGTTACATTCAAAACGTGAAAGGTGAAAAAGAGAGAATATGACTGTTTTATGTGGGTTTTTAAAATGTATTTGATTTTTTTCCTTATGACAGGATTGTGCACAGAGAAATAGTACGAAAAATATTGTTTAATGTCTCTTTTATGTGTACCATGAAAACCTAATAAAGAATTAATTTAGAACCGATTACACAGAAAGAAAGCATATATTTGTCACTTGCTGATGTGGCTACAACACCACTATGATTTAATCTGTAAATCTACACATATCAAGTTAAAAAAAAAATAAACAAACTACCTGGAACAATTCTATTGATAGGATAATTTGTTTGTGTCCCACACACCCATATGTGCATATATAAAGACACATACATAGAGTATGCACAGATACATGTATTTGTGTCTGTTTAGGATGACACATATATGCATAAATATATACATTACAGGTGGAAATATTTGCATATTTTACCAGATACCTTGTGATTAGCTTTTCCCAGCTGACTGTTCATTTGCCTCATTGACTCAATATCAGGATAAGCTAAAGTTTTTTACATATATTTCATATTAACAATTCACAGCTGAACTATGAAGAAGAGAAAATATTTGTTAGCCTATGTGGATGTAATTCAGTCTTCCAGGCTGCTTTCTCTTGCCTCTGAATGGGAAAATTTAAATAAACTCATTTTTTTCTAAAAACTGTTTGGAAATTAACTTTTTTTTGGTTTTGTTTTAAAGGAGGTCAGACTTTGGAGTTTCAATTAAGCTTATTAGAGATAAATCTCATCTGTAAGATAAAACGTTTCAGAACTCTGGTGTGTGTGCATCTGTTGGAAATAGAGGTACAGAAAAGGACTGGCATTAGAGTTATTCCTAATCACTACTAAATAAAGGAAAAAGGACATGATCTATTTAAAGTCAAAACCCTATATCCTTGCCTAAGCACAAATGTACAACATATTTTTGTTAGTCCATTTCATTACATATGATTAGATCCTTGATGTATTTATTTATTGATGTATTCATTTGTTGTACATTGCATGTATAATAATTAATGCTAATTAAATTATGCCTGGTCAAATTAATTTGATCTGGGAGAGAGGGAGCTGAAATTACTTTCTTGGGAATGTTATAAAAAGCTCTGTAGAATACAAATAAAACTTCTAAAAAAAATTTAGGCAGAATAGAAGGGACTTTCATATCAGCAGAAGTTCCAAGTGAAATTTATCACAAAATTAAATTATTTATACTTGTTTTAAAAGGTACTAATAGTTATAAAGAATATGAATAAGAAATTGATATTTAAAAGGAATGTTTCATTACAAAATATTTCAGGCATAACTTTAATAGTAATACAGATGCAAACTGGGAAATGCATACTACAATAATGAGACTCTTTAAAAGCCTGGTAATACGTTAAGCATTTTGGCTATGTGTAATTTTGCACAAATATGTTTGCATTACATTACAGAGTTTTTTATTAGCCAGTCACCAAACAATGGTTCCTTCACAAAAATACAGATATGAATATTTCTTAATTTTTCCTCTTTAATATGGTACTTAACTTGCTGATATTAGATGCTAAGATGATCTGTTGTATCTGCCAAATTCATATTGTTTATGTGGCTTAGTATGTCAATAAATTATTTTAAAACCCAAACAAACAAAAAACCATAAACAACCTAAGAAAAGGAAAGGCAGAATTTTCATAACACTTGTTCCCCACAAAATTTACAGATGTTATTTTTCTAAACTACAGAATGTTCAAAGTAAAGGAGAATTAATTCTACTCTAGTTAAGATAAATTCAAATTACATCATATAATGATTACATTATTATTCCCACTACTTAGTGATAAATTACATGGAAATCAGTATAAGCATAGTAGTCTGGTAGACATCTTGAATCTTGTAATCAAAACCAAATTAATATGTTGAAAGCAATCTCCTCGTCTTCTTCTTCATTGTTGGTTGTTGCTGTTTGATGATTGTTGTTGTTATTTTCCTGAGACAGATTTTAATTCGTGGAAACAACTGCAATGTTGAATTCATAATTGTGTCACACAGTATACAGTAGCACTGCATACAATGATACAACATATGAAGCAAGGTGAAAATGCAGATCTTGAGTTTCTCTTTACTACAATTCGTTATCAAGCTGAATCAGTTCTCTGCTGTCTAGAGAAGGAAAACATCCTACTGATGATGACTTTCTGCAAAATATTATACATCAGATTTGAAATGAAGTGCAGACACATTTAGTGTTTCACAGTTTTAGAGGGATGAGACCTGCACCTATCCTAGTGAAAAAAAGAGTGGCATGGTTCTCTGGCCCTGAGGCCAAGTAACATGAAAATAATTTCATTCATATAGCTATAAGCTCTTCCTCTGCAAAATACATTGGATATGTTGAAATAGGCAGGAACTTTTTGTTTTTTTTGTGCTAAGTCTGAGGAATGCCTCATTTTTTTAGCAAGAAAAAACTACTTCAGCTCAGCATTCTAACTAAAGTTATAGCTGATTTGTTTTTAGTCCACACAAACGTGCACTGTACGTTGAAAGAAAAAGGCAGGACTTCTATAACACATTATCATTATCTTTATTTAAAATAAACAAACAAACAACTAAACCCTAACTCAAAGATGTAAAGGGTTAAGCCCACCTGGGACCACCTGCCTTTTCCCGAGAGATGGTTTGACCCCTACCCAGGTGGGCCCCTCCTCATAAGAGGTGGTTTGACCCTTTTCTCCCAGGTATCATGGTTAGACACTCCCACTTCCTGCTAGGATTTGGACTATAAAGGTGGGGGTGGGGGGACCCAGTCCTCCCTCGTTCTCTCTCCCCTCTTCGTCACGGAGCTGGAGGCTGTACCCGCCGCTCCTCCACGTGCTCAGCAAACCCGCCGCGTGGAAACTGCCATCATCCCTTTTCTCTCGCCTGGAACGGGAATTGTCTCTGCATTTAAGAACTGTTCGTGCAACCTGCTTTTCCTTCAGCACCACCAAGACTCCAGATCTCGGTTTTAGGACTAAAATCCCCACCGCGGTTGTATTCTTTCCCTTTTCCCCTTCTCCCGGGTTTTCTGCATCCCTTCCCTTGTTTCCACACTGTTGCATTCTCGTCTTCCCCTTCCTCCCGCCTCCTCCAAAACAAAACCCCTTTTTTTTCCCTTTTATTTATTGTTAAAAAGTTTCATACCCCTTTTCACTTCCAAACCGCTTTGAGTTTTCAGGCCTGTCTCTCTGCTGTCTGACAACTAAATGGGTTAAATTCTACTTACATATTTCTAGCTTGAAATATTGTGTTTCCAAAATATTTACGTCCTACTATTAACATTTGTGTTTTCTTTTCCTCACTTTTGAAAGGGCCAATTAATATTTTGTAATTTTAGGAAAAGAGTAATTGCAGTTCTCAGTGTTTCTGTCTTTTGCGAAGTTCTGTAAATTTCTGATACTAAACAAAAGTCATATTGATGTGCTGGTAGACTGCATACCAGGTGAAGCCCATAGTAGTCCTCTTTCCAGAAAAGCAAGTGTTGAGAAGATTGTTCCAGCTTTATTTAGGGTCATTGGTTGTCAGTGAATGTCTGCTTTACCAGATCATGGACAATTGTTGTTCCTGAAAAAGCTCTGCTATTTTCAAGAAGCATTTTCGTTCTTCAGTTGTTGGAAATATGTTTACTTTACATAAGGCAGCATTAGTAAACATTCCTGGCAGCTTTTCAGCATCAGAAGGAAGACTCCTTCCTTAGCTAAGTGTCAAATGCATGTCTCATTTTGTTTTAATTATTTAGGTTCATAAATACCTAAATATATTACTAAAATAAAATTCAGAAAGGGCTACCCCCAAGATTCCTCAGACTTGTAGCTATTTAAAATGGTCATTATTTCTTTAATATTTTTTACATATGTTAATAATAAATCAGGGATCTGCTATTTTTAAAGCAGCAAAATTAAAATTGCAGAAAATGGGTTTTTTACGAGATTGCATGTTCCAAAGTTAGTGCATGCCACCATATGTCATTCTTTCATAAGTTATAGAAAACAGAGAAACATACATTATATAATGGTACTGGCAGTTACATATTTTTAACTTTCCTTTTGTTCTTTAGATTAAATAGTATACATTTAAAATGTATTTGTCCTACGGTTCATGCTGCTTTAAAAAACTTTGCAAGTAACCTGTTAGTACTAAACAATGATTAAAATTCTCGGCTCAAGGTAGAAGATGTAAACATTGATGGTGGAAAGAGGTCCAAGAAAAGGAAGCTTTTTACTTCTTGATAAATCCAGGTACATTGACTTCATAGTTCCACTGACATTCACTGTGACGTTAACATTCATTGTGCCATCATGGCTTTTCTTGAGAAATGACACAGTGAAGGAAACACTCCAAAGAACAGGAGTAAAGCTGAAAATTCAATACATGTGTAAAAATCTGATTAACTAGTGAATAGACTTAGGGAACCTCTTGCATACATGGGTCACAGGTTTCATTGCCTCAGTCAAGATGTAGAAAAACAGTTTCCAAGAAGGAAGTGCCCAGCTTCTTGACAACTTTTCTTCTCCGATTCACCTCTAGTTAGTAACAACTTTCTTGTATGTCAAGCACCTCTTTTCACTGATTTTTTTTTTTCTCACAAGGCCTCAGCAGGCCGCATAACTCAGCTCAAAATTCTCTGCCAGCTAGAAGCCATCTCCTCCACACAAACCAGGCGATAAATAGGGATGTGTGCTCTTTCCAGAGAAAGACATGAAGGGAGGAAAGGCAGGGAGGAGAAGTGAGAAGAAAAGAAATACCAGCCAGGCAATGCCTTACAAGCTGTGATACTGGGAAGTGGAATAGAATAACAATATTACAACATCCTGGGACAACCAATTCCATCCCCTGGGATGGCACTTCGTCTCTGTAGTTTTCATAAGGGAACCCGGGACCCTTCAAACTACCATACTCAGGATCTCTTGTCAATCCCTTTGTGTTTGTTTTTTTTTTCCCCCAGAATTTTAAAAGCAGTTTTGATGTTAATGTGTCATGCAACAAGTGCATATTCAATAAATTAAAATGTGATTTCTTTGTAGCTTTAGAGAGGGAAAACCCCATTCACTCCAGCTAAACTTAAGACAGTACCTCTGATCCAGTATTGGCTTTTGTCACTAATTTCTAAAACTCATTATGCTTTAGAGTGACTGTGAATGTAAAGTTTAGACAGATTGGATCTATAGTAAAGCTGCACAGGAGTTTCATATTAGAAAGTGGCACACACTAAATGGTGTAGAATAACAGGACAGGAGAGAAAGCAGTAATAAAACAAGATAGCTCATCTCAAATAGCAGTATATGTCTATAGTCAGATATCTGAAATTCGAAACGGGATTTTTTTTATGTCTATGGTTCCTTGTGTCCTTGTTTCAGCTGCCCAAGGGACATGACATTTCCTTTATATATCTTATGCACATCCTCAAAAGTGCTGGGAAGTGGAATTATACTGACGTATACCATTTATTTTTTAAAACCATAGAAAAATGTATAAATCTACATAGAACAGAATATTATCTTATTAATGATGGGCACTATATAGGCTACAGTTAGACTTGAAATCCTTCAACAAATGACTTTTTCTCAGGTAATTATGAGAGGAAGAAAGTTAATTGAAAAGCAGTTGTAACAGTAATATTTAACAGTTTTAGAAAGCCATGAAGACTCAGAAGCTTTTTGTGGGACCATGTGGTGAGCCATCAGTAGTCATAAAGTTCAGAAAAGATGTAACTGAATGTAAAGAATGCACAAATGATATTTTTGTTTCTAGGGAAATGAAACAAAAATCAAACAAACACTTCAGATAACCCCAAATTAATAAATGGCTTGGGATTACAGAAATACATGCTTCTTTATTTGTTGTACATAAATATTCCCTTGATGAGTTTACTCTCTGGAACTTTTCTTCAAATATCATATTCAGAGCAAGTATTAGATAATATGCCTAGACAGTGAAGTGTGAACTCATAAATATGAGCAATTGTACTTAAAGCTATTTCTTATTCTCCTATGCTATGTTCATGCTCTGAACACTTAGCTAATGTTACTATTCATAATAAAATACTCAATATCACTTACTTCACTACTCTTCAGGCCCTAATAGTTACCTGCTCTCCAGATCAAACATCAAATTCTAATGACATGGTTGCAGCTAATGTGAATGTTAAAGTTTTCAGGGTCTAGTACTTTGAATAGGAAAATAAATTTCAGCAGGCAGCAGGCAGCAATAACTGACCAATCCTTCTAATTTAAACACTGACAGCTTCAGGTTAAGAACTATGATGGGCACCACCTACCACAGCTCAAATCAGAATAGATTCAATACTCTCTCCAAGATTAGATTTAATTGTATAGGCTAATGCTATCTGCTCTATTTGTGCCTAAAAACTATGAAGCATAGCTCATAAACTATTACTCTGTATAAAATTTTTTATGTTTTACTATCTTATGTATCTGAAGAGTACTGGGTTGCAAGAACTTCCATCATTCTCCTTTTAAACATTCTATTGTTGTCAGAACATCTTGCAAAGAAAAGCTTTGACTATGTCATCTTAGATGCTCTTCAGCATGTGTATTTAGTAACTCAGTCAAAACCCAGATTTGTTCCTCTTAGGATCCTTTACTATAAAAGTTGTACAATGCATAAGAATCTAACATACTTCTTCCTAGAGGGTTTATTCCTATTTTGAGTACTGAACCATGAACCATGAACCACTGGTCCAGTGGTATTTGTTCCTGTAATGGACATCTTGAACACTTTACACTTACAAAAAAGATTATCTTTAGGAAATCTAGCCAGACAATCATGGATAGGCACCCCTGCTATGGCTGGGAAGTAAAAGAGAACTATAAAGTCATTCAGGCACAACTGAGTCAAATACTGGCTGGAATATCCTAGTGTCTGTCTGACTTAAGCCCAGTTTACAGAGAATTATTAATTTAATACCAAAAAGTAGAAAGCAAATAGCTCAATGATTTCATGGAGTCCCAAAAATATGTGTCTTCTAGCCACCAGAATTCAGAGGAGTCATATTTTTCCAAAACAGCAATAAAAATATTCTTTATATTATATACAGAAAACATATGAGAATGCAGCTTTCCTAACACATCTAATCACAAGTATAGTCTTGCTAAGCTTAGAAAATAAAGGGGGATGGGAAAAGAGGAAGAAACAAAAATAAAAGGAAAAAAATGTAAAAATATCACAACAAAACCCACTCCTCTTGTCCTCCTTACATATTTTTTTGGTTTTTTTTTTTCAAGAACAATACACTGGAATGGTGTGTACATAAATAACAAAAAAAACCCAAAACTTTTCTGAGTGCTTTACCTTTTTCTAAGTTACTTATGAGAAGAAGGAAAAGGTGAATTTGATTAATTTTCTTCCACCAGTATCATATAAAGGAATGACTGCTTACAATTTGAAAATTCCTTTACAGAATTTGGCATACCCTATGGAATTCAAAAATTATTTGATTATTTCAGTTACAGGGTGTCTGTAAAGATCATCAGATTTCAATTTCTCCTTAACTGGATTTGACCTTGAAATTAAAATGTCCACCAGGATTTTATACAACTGAGTTTTGAATGTCCCTAAGAACAGGGATTCCTCACTGATTCTGGGCAGCCAGTTTCAGACTTTGACTGCTCCTGTTGTGAAAAAAACTTTACCTACTATCTATCTTATTGCAAGCTTGTCCACTGATTCTAGTTTTGCTGTACAATTCTGAAGACTATTCTATTTTCCCCACAAACTCTTTTCAATCAACTTAATATCCAGCTGAAACTCTCCTAGCCTTTTTTTCTGTCCTTATCTGTTGTGCTTCAGACTCCTAATTGCTCTGGTATTTCTTCATTGGATTTGCTACCTTAGGTGTATTCTTAGAAGCACCAAATAGAGGAAAATAATCATGGCTGTTGACTTGTTGGCTAGACACTTACTAACACTTGTGAGTTGGTTCTTGGTCTTTGCTACAACATTACACCTTCCTTATATTCAACTTAGTGTCCCCCAGAATATGTAAAGTTGCTTTTGAGCAAGATGGTAGCCAGCTTGTATTTTCTCATTGAGTTATTCCATCCCAGGTACAGGACTTTGCTTTTATTTTTCTTGAACTTCTTACAGTTTCTGTTTCTATTATTGTCAGTCTTTTGAGGTCCCTTTGATTAGGAACTTTAATCTGTAGGATATCAACAGACCTCAGTTTGGTATAGTCTGTTTAATCATATGAGATTTTTCTGCTCAGCGTTTTTTGTTTGTTTCTTTCTTTCCTAAATAGAGATCTATACTACCGTTTGAGACCTCCTGTTAGGACTCAAGACCTTCAGAAAAGTATGTATCCTTTGGTACCAATAAAAGTAGGCTAGAATGAGACACTTACGTGTAAGCACCTGGAGTAAATATTGTAAATTAGTCCACACTCACATGTTGATGTGAGCTATCTGACAATATATGCTGTGATGATCTGGAAAATTCTTCACTTGCCACATATAGGTGTTTAGTGTCAGCTAAGATCTTTAATTATGTGTAAAATGTCTGTGTGGAGCTAGCAGATATAACAAAAGACCTGCATGGGAAAGCTGTGTATTCCTGTACAGGTAGTTGAGGTCTCACAGGACACAACAAAGCATTTAAAAGGGATTGTGTGTCTATTTTGTAAAAAAATTAATCAAGTCTGTAGTACAGCAGAGCTGAGAAAATATACGGAATTATGCAATTCCATTTTCAGGAGACACATAAATGTAATCAACTGAGCAACTTTCTAGCCTGTATAGGCTTAATTCAATTGCCTAAATATAGGCTCCTGGTGCCATTTGAGATATGCTAAGATATCCAAGACATATGCATCGAAGTGACAGATAGGACGTAAAGCAGACCTATATCTTCCTGGAATGGCATCTGGAGAGTTTGCAAATGGCATGAGATGAACACATTTAAGCAAACTGTTTGAGTCTCAGTGGTTGTATTGACCATAAATTCTATAAGCTGACTTAAATGTAGGCACCTCCTGCAATTTTACTTGCCCTAGAGTATAAAAACCATCTCACAGGTACAGTACTTGGGCCACAATGCTTTCAGGAGGCCTTTAAAGTTCTGAGAGACAAAAAAAAAACACCCAGCACCAAAAATGTCACTAGTATTCTGTGTACAGACAGCTAAACTAAACCATGCCTTTGTGCAACAACCTGAATTTCACCTCCATCTGAGATGATAAAACACACAGGAGCAAAAATACTAATTAGAAAGAAAATGACCCAAGTGACCATATTATTAATGTGTTTTTTACTAATAATACACTTTGATCCTTATGTAACAGAATAAACTCTGTTCTATATATACCCATATAAGGAAAGAAAAAATCAAAATGGGAATATAATGTTTATCAACCAACCCATTTAAAAGTTTACTAAAATATGGCAGTATTTAAGCAACCACTGGTTTTGTTTTTCTCATAAAACTTCAATAAGAAACATTTTTTTTCACTTCCTATGCACAAAAATGATAAAACCTCAAAGACTTTTCTGAAATGATACCCCTAACAGAGACACCAAGTGTGGTTCACAAGAGCATAAATCTTCCATCTGCTACATATATGAGTGTCTCTGCCTCCTCATTTCTGCTAAAGATGATCCCAAACTCTTTCACAAGAACAGTTAAAATGCTGAACTGGGTATGCTGACAGCAGAAAAAAAAAAAGTTACATCTTTTCAGATAAATGCTGTTGAAAGTTCAGAACTTGAATCTGTGCATCTTCAGGGGGTAACTGCTGGAAATCTGGAAATATTAAAAAGAGATAGGAAATATCTGGTTCTAAATGTAGACATTATATTAATGAATATTGTAATTCTAGCACTCTTGATTCACTTGTGTTTAAGTTTACAGCAATTTTACAACACTTTAAAATAAATAGCTATATTTTAAAATAATTGTATGTACAACCAGAGCCACAGAAGAATGCAGATAATTAGAGGAGGTGAAATTACATTTATTCACCTATAAGCAATATTCTGGAGAAGCTGACCCCTGTCCTATCACTTAGTTCAAGGTTTGTTGGCACTTTTCCATCTGTGTAGTGCCTGTTGATTCAGGACGGATGCTAGGAGATACTTTTTCACTCACGTGGATTAGGAACTTCCCTCCCCCACCCCTATTTGAAATTTTTCAGACTAGCTCAGATGGTTTGGAAGTAAGATGAAGCTATATATGCATCATGGGAAAATTTACAAGCATATATACACAATACATTTACAAGTATTTACCATTACATAAAAACTAGAAATAATACAGAAATCCAAACGCCCTTCCAGACAAAGAAACTGCCCAGAAGCGTTCAAAGGTACCACCCTCTTTTTCCCTCTACTTTCTCTTATAGGAGAGATATTATATCAAATCAAAGGAGAAACAAATAGGGCAACATCCCAGGACAAAGTGAGAGAATATTATTTACATTTTAGCTTTTTATCCCTCTCAGAAAACTAACGAATGATGTAGATATCATTATTGTCTTTTCACAGTAAATGATCTAACTTGTCTCATTAAAATACTCCAATTAGCCTCAAACCAGCACATTCACAGAGACAGTTATCAGACATTAGAATGGTCTGCGCAGAGTGGTGGTGGAGTCACTGTCCCTGGAGGTGTTTAAGCAGCATGTGGACCTGGTTCTTAGGTGCATGGTTTGGTGTTCATCCTTCATTGCTGGGTTGAAGGTTGGGCTGGATGACCTTTGAATTCTCTTCCAACCGGATATTTTCTGTGATTCTGTGTTTTCGATTCTATCTTTGCCTAATTCTAGAAATTTCCCCAATTCAATTTTCTCAATTACGTGCCATGAAGAACTTTTATTATTTGCTTTAAAGAAATCCAAACCAAATATTTTCTGTTATTATGTATTTCATTCTTGAAAATACATATTCAGATTTATTTCCTTCTTGTGAGAAATGGTAGTAATCTCGATTGTAACTGGAGGTTACACTACAATAATGATATTGTCAAACAACATAACTTTACATAGAATTTTAATTTTTATTTTGGTTAGCTGGTTCAATTTCTTAGCTTCATTTTTCTCATCCAGTGCAAAAATTCTTATTTTGGAATTTACATAATCCATGTTCATCAAGCTCGTTGCTTTCCTATAGTTCTTACTAACAGTAAAATAGCGTCTTATTTCTTTGGTTAGAAATGAAGATGAAATAGTTTTGACTTGCAAATGCATGTTGTTAATAGGAAAGAGGACAATAAGAATTTTATCTAGGAAAAAAAGATCAGGTTTTCAGGTACTGTGTTTAAATAATACATCAAAAATACAATGGAGGTGATGGGTGACATTAAAAAGAACCATGATGGTTCATTAATCTTGAAGGTATATCACACAATGAAGGAATGACAAGATATTCAATAATTCTGAAAGAGAAGATCATTTAAAATGTAAGTTTTAGTTTCTGAAGCAGATGTGTTTAGACAGAGTCAAGCAGAATGAAGTACAGCTTTATATATATAAGTATGTGTATCTGACATTGCATTCCTAAATTAACATCTGAGACTGTTTGAAGGAAGTATACATAAAAGAAGTATGTAGGAGTTGGTTTTATTTTAACTGGCTATTATGGGAATCACAGAGTCACAGAATATTAGGGATTGGAAAGGGCCTCTTAGAGATCATCTAGTCCAGCCTCCCAGCCAAAGCAGGATCACTTAGGGCAGGCCACACAGGAACACATCCAGGCAGGTTTTCTAAGTCTCCAGAGAACGAGAATCCACAACCTCTCTGGACAGCCTGTTCCATTCCAGTGCTCTGTCACTCCCATCATAAACAAGTTTGTCTTCATGAATTGAATGAAGGTCAAACATAAGAGCTAATGGAATCTGAGACATTTTTATTACAGAGAACTTTTCAGAACATTATTCCTGTATTTTCTAGTACATATTATGGTCTCTGAAGTATAGTTTGCACTGAATGGTATCATTGTGTAAGCTTCCATTAAGTAATTTTTTTAGGGATTTGGTCACCTTCAGTATCTCAGATTTCTAATCACAGAACCACAGAATGTTAGGGGTTAGAAGGGGCCTTGAAAGATCATCTAGTCCAAGGGAGCCCTGCCAGAGCACGATCACACAGAGTAGGCCACACAAGAACACATTCAGGCAAGATCACTTAGAGTAAATCACACAAGAATGCATCCAGGTGGGTTTTGAATATCTCCAGAGAAGGAGATTCTACAGATCCCCTGGGCAGCCTGTTCAGTGTTCCATCACCTGCCGAACTCCGGCCACGCAAAAAATTTTCCTGTTTACTTGGAACTTCCTATGCCTCAACTTCCACCCACTGCCCCCTGTCCTGTCATTGAGCATCACCAAGAACAGCCTGGACCCATCCTCTTGGGACTTGCCCTTTATGTATTTTTAAACCTGAATAAGGTTACCCCTCATTCTCCTCCAAGCTAAAGAGACCAAACTCCCTCAGTCTCTCCTCATCAGGAAGGTGTTCCAATCCCTTAATAATTTTTGTGGCTCTTTCAATTGGTTCTCTGTCCTTCTTAAACTGAGTGGTCCAGGACTGGACACAACGTTTGACATGCAGCCTTACCAGAGCAGCCTAGAAGGGGAGGAGAACCTCTCTCAACCTACTAACCACACCCTTTCTAATATACCCCAGAATGAGATTGGCCTTTTTGGCCACAGGAGCACATTGGTGACTCATGGTCAACCTTCCATCCACTGCTCTCCAGCAGGTCAGTCCCCAACCTATACTGATACCTGGGCTTATTCTTTCCCAGGTGCAAGACTCTACACTTCACCTTGTTGAACTTCATTAAATTTCTCCCTGTCCAACTCTCCAGCCTAAGTCTTGCTGAATGGCAGCACAACCCTCCAGTGTGTCAGCCACTCCACCCAGTTTTGTGTTGTCAGCAAACTTGCTGACAGTGCACTCTGTGCCCTTGTTCAGGTCGTTGATGAATGTATTGAATAGTACTGGTCCCAGTGCCGACTCCTGAGGGACTCGACTGGATACAGGCCTCCAACTAGACTCCGTTTCATTGACCACAATTCTTTTTTCCTTCAACTACTTCACAATCCACCTTACTACCATGTTTGAACCTAAGGGAGTAGTTAGCAAAACATTTTGCTGTCCTTCATGTCCATGTGGGAGCCTGGGGAGTGATAAGTGATAGGACATCTTGTTGTACCTTGGAACCATGTAAGAAGGGATGGGAGTGTGGAGATAATGAAATGCTGTATTGCTGAAGCAAATGGGAAAAGCAGTTGAGGAAAAAATTGTCTGTTAGAAGAAGACAAAACAGTGGGTTTGAGGATTGGTAAGCTGTGAGAAAGTGAAATAAAGCATGTATAAACCTCTCAATAAATAGCTATTGGTTCTGTAGTTGGAGGCCATTTGGCCCACCTGTGGATTTGGTCACCTCTTTGCAAACTGGTCTTCCAGTTTGTATTTTAGCTCACCATGGTGAGATTGGTTGGATCAAGCTCACTATATTTTCATGACACTCATTAAGAAAGTGTCACTACCTTATCCAGACCACACTTCCTCAGTTTATCTGCAACGATACTGTGGGAGACAATGTCAAATGATTTACTGAAATCACGATAAACCACATCCATGACTCTACCATTATCTGTCCACCTGGTTATAGAACTGTTATGTCCTCATAAAAGGCTATCAGGTTGGTCACCTCCTGGTGAAACCATGATGACTGCTCCTAATGACCCCCTTGTCCTTCATGTGCCTAAGGATAGCACTGAGGATAAATTGTTCCACTCCCTTTCTGGGGATGGAGGTGAGGATGACTGATCTATAATTACTCAGGTCCTCCTTCTTACTCCTGTAGAAGATTAGAGTGATGATTGCCTTCTTCCAGTCCACAAGCACCCCCCCTGTCCACCATGACTTACCAAAGATGGTGAAGAGTGGTTTGGAAATGACCTCTGGCAGTTCCCTCAGCACCCACAGGTGCATGCCATCAGGATCCATGGATTTGTGGATGTCCAGATTTCTCAACTGTTCCCTAACACAATCCTCCTCAAACAAGGAAAACTCCTTTGTCATTCTTTCCTCTGTTGCCTCAGGAATCTGTTGCTCCTCAAGACAGTCCCCAGCAGTACAGATGGAGCCAAAGAAGGCATTCAGTAACTCCACCTTCTCTGTATCCTCTGTCACCAGAAAACCCACCTCATTCAGCAATGGGCCTACACTGCCTCTAGTGTTAGTTTTTCCTGCAATGTATTTGAAGAAGCCCTTTCTGTTGTCCTTGACTTCCTTTGCAGGGAGGCTTTCCAAGGAGGCTTTAGATTTCCCAGTTATCTCCCTACATCCTCTGACAACAACTCTTCCCAAGTGGCCATCTTCTCCTTTCATAATCTGTAGACTCTCTTCTTCCACTTGAGTTTGCTCAGCAGTTCCCTATTTAACCATGCAGGTCTCCTGGCTCCCCTTCTCAATTTCCTACTTGTTGGAATGTTCTGGTCTTGAACTTGGAACTTGTTCCAGTGCTTCATCACCCTTAAAGAAGGTTTTCTTTAAGTTCATGCAAAGCCTCCTTTCTTTCAGATTGCACCTGTTTCCCCTTGTCCTATCAATATGTATCACAGAAGGCGTCTAGTCTGAACCTTATGACCTCTATCTACCCTTTAGATATTTATATTTGCTGGTAAGATCACCTCTCAGTATTCTCTTTTCTACAAAAAAAGAGCCCCAGGCCTCAGCCTCTCCTCCTAAGACAGGTGTTTCAAACTCCTAATAATCTTTGTGGCCCTCAACTGTATTCTTTCCAATCATTCCCTGTCTCTCTTGAACAAGGGAGCCCAGAACTGGACTCAATAGTCCAGGTGAGGCCTCACCAGGGCAGGGAAAAGGAGAAGGAGAACCTCAGAATGGAGGGAATTTTTGTTTCTATTTACAAGCTCTTACTTTGTCCTATGCTAATCCTACCCCCCTATTATCAACCTGCTTGTAGGTACTCTGACAAAATGGTGGATATTTGTCTTAGAGCTGAGGAAGTGTGGTCTGGATAAGGTAGTGACACTTTCTTAATGAGTGTCATGAAAATATAGTGAGCTTGATCCAACCAATCTCACCATGGTGAGCTAAAATACAAACTGGAAGACCAGTTTGCAAAGAGGTGACCAAATCCACAGGTGGGCCAAATGGCCTCCTCTTTGATATATACCGCTTGCCCACTAGATGGACTCAGGAATCTCCTTTTTGCTTGTGGCAGAAGGCAATTGGTAAATTACAAGAAGCTTTAAGTATTTACTCACAAAATATTATTTCCTCACTCATGGGGCTAGCTGAAGCTTCAGACAGTACCCAAATGCTTGCAGGGAATTCTGTCAATTATCTTCTTCACCACTGAGACTTCTGATTCTTCCTACGCTTCACAGGATGCTGGGAAAAGGGGTCAGACAATCTCTGACCTAGTCCTGGCTCCTGTGGATGTTCTGTGTACCACCAGAACCTGTCTTGGCAGGTGACTTTCAGGTGTAGGCAGGATGTCTTGCAATGTGTAGTCTCAGCACAGATGTCATTCTGGCTATGCAGGCCTATTGCATGGAGGTATTTGGTGCCTGTTCCTGGAAAATTCAAGGCAGGCAGTTTCCAGGCAAACAAACCATCCCAAAACACAGGGCTTGTTATTTAGCAGAGTTGAGTTATAGCTTAGCAAAGCTTAATGCTGTAGAAGGCAATGGCAGCAGCAACAGGCAAGCAAGCACAGATACATCAGCAGAGCACATTGTGTTACCTGCTTATCTTTTTTTTTTTTATCAATACAGCCCAAGACTAATGGGCCTTTGGACACAGAATAGCCAATCAGAATGGCAGTTAGCCAAGCCTGACCATATTAGGTGAAGACATAGACTGGCTTTACCCAAATTTGGGAAAAACATAGGCCTTGCACAAGACAGGCACAGGCCAAGTGTGTGTACCTTGTTTACTACAGGATGTAAACAGGAGCAAAACAAGTCTGGGCAAGACAGGGTCCTTAGACTCAGTGGCTCCAGGTTCTTTGTTCTCTTTCACATTGTTGCTTCTCCCCAAAACAGAAGGAGGGAGAACAGAAAAACATGTCTGGGCAAGCCAGAATATGTATAAGCCTATTTTGGCCTATCCGGGCCTACCATGACAGCAAGCTGAGAGTTTATCAAGAAGCAGGTTAATACGAGTGACACTGCTGTAGGTGCTTACTACAGATCACATTATCAGGAATAGGAAGTGAATAAAGCATTCTACAGCACCTGAAAGCAGCCTCATGATCATAGGCCCTGGATATCACGAGGGACTTTAACTAACCTGGTATTTGCTCTAAAGGCAGACACAATCCAAGATGTTCCTAAAGACCACTGGTGATAACTTTTTGACACAGGTTGGGGGTGAGTCAAATTGGAGAGATGTGCTGATCGACTTTATTAATGAACAAAGAACTGTTTGGGGATGTGAAAGCTAGGGACAGCAGTTCAGGATAATGTGTGGAAGCAGCAGGGTATTAAGTACAACTGCAACTCAAGAGAGCTAACTTTGATTTCTTGTAAGACCTACTTGGAGGAACCCCATGGGTTAGGGCACTAAAAAATAGAGAGGACGAAGAGAGATGATTGATATTCAAGAACCACTTCCTCCAGGCTCAAGATCAGTATATCTCTGTAAGTAAGAAATAAAGGAGTCAGGAGATCTGCATGGATAAACTAAGAAATTTTTGAAAAAATTAAGTGGAAGAAGGAAGTTTGAGGTCAAGATATAAAGTCAAACATACATGAGGAGAGAGCCATGGATGTTGTTTACCTTGACTTCAACAATGTTTTCAACACTGTCTCGCATAAGACTCTTGGAAGTATGGATTAGATGAATGGACAGGGATTTGGGTTGAGAACTGGTTGAATAACAGAGCTCCAAGGGTTGTGAGCACAGAGTCTAAGAGGCCTGTAGCTCATGGTGTTCCCCAGAGGTCAGTACTGAATCCAGTTTTAACATCTTCATCAATGATCTGAATGAATGGACAGAGTGTACCCTCCACAAGTTTGCTGGTGATATAAAACTAGATCAAATGGCTGATAAAACAGAAGGTTATGCTGCCATTCAGCAAGACCTGGACAATCTGGAGAGTTGGATGGATAAGAGTCTAATGAAGTTCAAGAATGGCAAGGGAAGAGTCCTATATCTGGGGAGGAATGACACCCTGGGCCAGTACAGTTTAAGGGTTGACTTGTTGGAAAGCAGCTCTGCAGAGAATGATCTGAGAGTCCTAGTGGATAACAAGTTAACCATGAGCCAGAAACATGCCTGTGTGGCAATGAAGGGCAATGGTATCCTGGGGTACACTAGAAAGAGTGTGGCCAGCATGTTGATGTATGTTTTCCTCTCATTTTAATCTGCCCTGCTCTACTGAGGCTATATCTTCAATATTGCGTCCAGTTTGGAGCTCCCCAGTTAAAGAAGATGGAGAAAAACTGGAAAGAGTCCAGTGCAGTGCTGAGAAAATGATTAAGAGACTGAAGCATCTCTCTTACAGGGAAAGGCTGAGAGATGTGTCTGTCATGGAGAAGGCTGAGAGGGGATTCTTACCAATGCTTATCAATATTTAAAGGGCAAATGCCATGAGGAGAGGGCCAGACTCTTTTCAGTGGTGCTCAGAGACATGACAAGGGGCAAGAGGCACAAACTGCAACAGATGAAGTTCCATCTGAACATAAGCAAAAGTTTCTTTACTGTGAGGGTGACAGCACTGGAACAGGCTGCCCAAAGAGCTTGTGGCATCTCCTTCTCTGGAGATACTAAAAATCTGTCTGGATGTGATCCTGTGCAACCTGTTCTAGGTGGTCCTGCTTTAGCAGGGCCTTTGGACTAGCTGATCCCCAGAGAACCCTTCTGTAGTGGTTTAAGCAGTTACCTGACCCCCCCCCACCCCCCCCCATCTTTCTATAAACCCCGGCTAGGACTCAGAAACACTGGAAGTTGATAAATGAAGCTTTATATTTACAGCAATGCACAATATACAAGCAAATATTTACAAGCTATAACAAATATTTGCAGATATACACAATGAAAAGGTAATACAGAAACACCACACCCCTCCCAGAGACCCAAATCCCCAAGAGGGGTAACCAACCACCCCCTACCACCTTTCCCCCCTTCCCCAATCTTATCTCACCACCTGTTGATGCTGAAGATATGCTGAGGTAGATTGACCAGAGGAATTAGTAGCAGGAAAGTAGTAGAATTACTGAGAATTAGCTACCAAGAGAGAGAGACAAAGCAGACCATGCAAGAGGAGCAGCCGCAGCCCGAGCGGTCAGAAACCATCTGATATCTAATGTTTTGGGTACAATTCTTAAAAAACAGGTTCTTTTTCTTTCTCAGTAAAACTCTGGTGAAGTGACATACTGTGTTTTCCTTCCTCAGCCAATAGTCTAATTTCTCACTCAAATTCTCCAATTAGCTTAAACCAGCACACCTTCCAACCCCTGTCATCTTGTGATTCTATGATTCCGTGATCTTCCCTGTAGAACATTATACCATAACTTAGCGCATAAAGTCTCAGTAACTTGTAAACACAAATGTACCTTAGGAATCAAATTTATGAATTACATTGGTCTTTTAAGTTTGAGGAGTCTAATCCATTGAAGAACAGTTAGTACAAGACAAGTGTAAGGTTGAGCTGATTATCAAAAAGCCATGCATGCATAAATAGCAGATGTAATCCTATCATAAAATGCAATACAGATACATAGGAAATAGATCAACAGTTTAAACAAGTTTGAACTCATTGATGACTTGTTGATGATATTGTTGTGCAATTAATAATTTATTATGAATTATTAATATTATTTTAAGTATGAATATTGATTTTATTATTACTATTTTAAAATGCGGGGAAATTCCTTGATATTTCTTTGGATTTTCAGTCAAAAGGAAGTAGTTGCACAAGAGTATTTATAAACATGGAATTAAACAGTTTAAACAATCAGAACTTGGAAAATAGAAATGTGAAAATGGGAAAAATTCTAATTATGTTTATGGAGCCTTAGCATTAACTCTAGCATATGTACTCACAATGCTCTGGGGCAAAAATACAACGTATTCCAGGCTGAGGGAAGGAGAGAGCACCTATGCTTGCTGTTAAGCTGCTGGTGCAAAAGCTGCAAAACACATGGCCATGGTGACTCCCAGTTAAACGAGTTGCGAATGGAGTGCTGTTCCTGGTGGAGAGTCACAGGAAGAGTGTGGTTTCTAAATCATCCTGCATTAAATACATTATTTTGAAAATGAAACTGGCTAATAGGCACTATCATCATTGTTTTGGCCAATAAATTCAAAACTTTGTGCCTTATGTGACCACACAGCCACGTTGAGGGGCAGCACAAGACACCTGACTTGGTGGTGATAGCCTGCAGGGCTTTGCTGGTGCCAAACCCTTCATTGTTTGCTCAATCCATAAAACTCCTGGATCCACAATAGGAGAAGGAGAGCAAGGGTTATACTGGCCTGGCAGGATTTATGCCCTTCCAGGACTGATATCTGAGTTCTTTTTCTACATAAATTTATCTGAAGTTCTTGGGCAGAAATTCAGATGGAAGAAGTCAGCCTGTCTCCCTAGAATATGGAATCAATTATCAGTTAACATTTCAAGGTATAGTAAAATGATACCAGTGTGTCTGCTTTTCAGATGTTTTCACAGACTAATAGATTTTGAGTCTTTGCATATTTCTCCTGTAAATATCTCCTAAATAGTTTATTGTTATCAATAAATACTAATACTGTGGTTTTCTGTTGCATATCTATGGATTAACCTTTCTGAAAGCATATATTAATCGGAGTCAATAGGATGTTCTTTAGTATGCTGGAAAAACAATGAGATGTTTTCACACTCCTCTCATTTAGATAAATAGGTCCTCTACATTTTATACAGAAGCATATGCAGATCTGCACAAGAACAAAACTTTATTTTTGCTTAATTTCGGTTGATAGTTTTATTCATATCTATAGATAGGAAATAAAACTGTAAGTGAATAATAGGTGCTTCAATGTCTATAATTTCAACATGTCAGTGATGCCCTGCAACAACCTGTTTCTAAACTCCTCTTTAACACAAGATATTGTGACAGATTTGTCCAATAATGTAGAACCCTTCCTTTCTTATCTAGGAAAATGTCATATTTTGCTTCAGGTTCAGAGTAATAATCTGATATCTGAGTTCAGGGAATGCATTTTTGAACCATCATATACTAGTCTAAGCCACTGACAAGATGAAATATGAAAAATATGAAAAAGTCTATCAAAAAAGTTAATCCACAGGACCTTTAAAAGCAACCTTAAACTGAGTAACTGATCGGAAGTTTTTGATATTGGAACTGCTCACAGCTACCTCCTAAAAGACTTTTGTAGGTTTCACATACATTTCATAACAGCCTAAGTAAAGCAGGCTAACCCAATTTTTGCAATATCATACTTGCCAACACACCTAGATGATCTGTGCAGTCATATGGATTTATGATCCAAGAAAAGTAAAAATCTCATGAGGGGGAAAAATAAAGAGAGAAGCACTGAAAGAAATACTAGTTTCACACACAAAATAGGAATCCATTTGCACTAAGTACCTTTCCTTCAGATATGTTCATATTTTCAGAACTATTTCTTTTATAGTGAGCATCTTATTATGCTTCCAAAAATAGTTATAAAATAGATGCTTTTTTCCCATTAGATGACAAGTGCAGCCTAATCGGAGAATGGAGTTCATTTTTACTCCTGGGATTTTACTGGCTTAAGGATATTGTAGCAGCTTTCTTCAGTTCACCATGCAGTGTAAATTCACTGGCTAAGCACTAGATCAAAGAGCTTCAGTACTATTCAAACTGCTGCAAGCTACAGTCTGGCTTCCAGAGGTATGAAAGAAAAAGGAAGTGAAAGGTAAAGAAGGGATAGGACAAATTACTTAAGGTTATAGCACAGTGGCAAAGCCCATTGATATAACGAAAAAAAGCGAACAACAAAGCCACATTATAACTGTCCGGTAGTCACTTTCACTCCCATTGGGAAAATTTTAAAAAAGCCAAAAAACCCTAAAGCAAATAAAAAAACCCCCAAACCTCAAGTATTTTATAAAACAGTAAGAGTAGTCTCGGAAAGGCCAGATTATGAAGCCACATAAGCTATTGGTTAGAACATTTTCCTGGAAGATGGGGCTATTTGGTATAAGTATCTCTGAATCTACTAAAAACTGTTGATATAAACTTCAGCATATCATATGACAATGATGGCAGTACTCAAGAAAGCCTTTCTAGTCACACCAGCAACTCAAAGTGGAACTATGTTTCCACTGGCTGCCAATGTGGTGTCTTGTAAAGGAATTGTTATATCCATTAGCATATGCTAGAGTTTAGCATTCTCCAGATCTTCAGTATATAATAAAAAAGTTTTTTAAAAAAAGCACATGGGAAAAAGAAATTTATATACTTAGGCAATAGAAGAGGAACATAACCCTAGCCTTCAGGTATATTGAAACAGAAACTTAGTAACTTCAAGTGAAATGCAGAACAATTTGTAGGGATTATAGGTGTAACTGATGTGTAATTGAGTTGTGTCCCACAGGGAGACCTTCATCTCAAAATTAGTACTTGAACAGATGAAATACTGGGAAGAAAAATTTGATAATGCTGTTTACATCACCCACCCTACCAAAAAAAAAACCCCAAACAAAAAACAAGACTCAAAAAACCCCCTAAAACCAAATCTCTGTGAAAAGCTTTAGACTCATTTGATCAGAGAGAGAAAACCTGCTATTCTGCAGGGGAGATATATTGTCTACATTAATTTGGACACTTTTTTGTTTTGAACTTTCTTTATACACAGAAACAGATTGCAGTTAATTTTGCTACAAATCCATTCTCACACTGCAAAACTTGCAGACATTGGCATCCAAATCAGTAAACCTTATTGGCACCTCTTCATTCAATAGATTTCTTAGACAGAACCATTATTATCTGTGACTTCTGAGATAAAGCATTGTGTGGTGGTTTAAAACAAATACTTGAGCTTAGTGTCTTAATTGCAAACAAGAAATAGGAAAATTCCAGAGACATTGAGTAGAAAAAAGTTAAAAATACATAAAATAGGGTACTGGCTGCTGGCTAGGGTACTGGCTGCTGGCTAGTCCCTATGCATGGCTTCACTGACCTTGGCTGAGACTTCTTGTTTATGACTAAATAGATAGCAGCAGTGGGGGCTGATTTCTCTCTGTGGGGAGAGCTATTCCCTTGTTCCCTTGTCCAGAGGGGTGGGAAAACAGTTCAAGGGTGGTTTTGTGTTATTTCTGAATTGTAAATGATTGCAAATATATGTAAATACATTTTGTACATATACATTATATTTTATGCATTTAGATTTTAGCTTGCATATAAAATATAGCTTCACTTTGATTCCAAACCTTCTAATCTAGTCTGGTGATTTTATTTTGGAGGTAATTTCAACCTACCACACACTGTTAGCCATTTATCCTGTGTTAGACAGTCCACCACAGTTCCTTATTTTCATTAAGTTATTTTATTTAAATGCAAGGACCACAGAATGCATGTTAGTTATGTGTATCACCTCCCATTATTTGCTACAAGAACAAAAGGCATGACACTGAAAGCACATTATCTGACAACACTGCTAAATGACAGAGGACCAAGGAATCGTGTTTCTTTTCTGAGTTTTGTTGGCATCCCCAGTCCCATCTCTCATTACATCCATAGACTCATAGAATGATCCAGACTGGAAAGGACCTTTAAGATCAACAAGTCCTGCAATTTCACCCACTCCACCAAGCCTGTCATAGAATCATAGAATGGTTTAGGTTGGAAGAGACCTTAAACATCATCCAGTTCCAACCCCCCGCCATAGGCAGGGACACCTCCCACTAGATCAGGTTGCTCAAGACCTCATCCAGCCTGGCCTTGAACACATCCAGGGAGGGAGCGGACACAACCTCCCTGGACAACCTGTTCCAGTGCCTCGCCACCCTCACTGTGAAGAATTTCTTCCTAACATCCCATTCAAATCTCCCCTCCACCA
>VWZI01017921.1:109237-132585 GCA_013396835.1 Psilopogon haemacephalus
GGGGGGCCTACAGGAGGGCTGGGGAGGGGCTGTTCACAAGGTCTTGTAATGAAAAGACGAGGGGGAATGGGTTCAAATTGGCGGAGGGGAGATTTGAACGGGATGTTAGGAAGAATTTCTTCACAGTGAGGGTGGTGAGGCACTGGAACAGGTTGCCCAGGGAGGTTGTGTCTGCTCTCTCCCTGGATGTGTTCAAGGCCAGGCTCGATGAGGTCTTGAGCGACCTGATCTAGTGGGAGGTGTCCCTGCCTATGGTGGGGGGTTGGAACTGGATGATCTTTGAGGTCTCTTCCAACCTAAACCATTCTATGATTCTATGATTCTATGAATTCACAGGCTGCCCTTCTTTTACTTAGAAGTAATGATATATCCAGAGATCTGGACCTGAGCAAAGCCTTTGACACTGTCCCGCACCACATCCTGGTCTCCAAGCTGGTGAAACATGGGCTTGATGAGTGGACCACTAGATGGATAAAGAACTGGTTTGATGGCCACACTCAAAGAGTGACTGTAAATGGGTCCATGTCCAAGTGGAGGCCAGTGAAAAGTGGAGTCTCTCAGGGATCGGTCCTGTGACCAGTCTTGTGAAATATCTTTGTGTGCAACATGGACGAAAGCATTGACTGCACACTCAGCAAGTTTGCTGATGACACCAAGATGTGTGGTACAGCAGACATGCTGGAGGGCAGGGATGCCATTGAGAAGGACTTGGACAGGCTACAGAGGTGGGCACAAGCCAACGTCATGAGGTTCGACAAGACCAAGTGCTAGGTCCTGCATCTGGGTTGAGGCAATCCTAAGCACAAATACAAGTTGGGCAGTGACTGGCTGGACAGCAGCCCTGTGGAGAGGGACTTGGGGGTGTGAGTGGATGAAAAGTACAACATGAGCTGGCAGTGTGCATTTTCAGCCCAGAAAGCCAACCAGATCCTGGGCTGCATCAGGAGAAGTGTGACCAGCAGAGTGAGGGAGGTGATTCTTCCCATCTACTCTGCTCTGGTGAGACCCCACTTGGAGTACTGCATCCAGTTTAGAAGCCCTTATTACTGGGCTGGAGTGTGTCCAGATAAGGGCCACAAGGATGATCAGAGGGCTGGAGCACCTCTCCTATGAGGACAGACTGAAAGAGTTGGGGCTGTTAAGTTTGGAGAAGAGGAGGCTCTGAGGTGACCTTATAGTGGCCTTCCAGTATCTGAAGGGGGCCTACAAAAAAGCTGGGAAGGGATTTTTGTAGTGAACGGAGCAAAACTGGAGGTGGGGAGATTCAGATTGGATGTGAGGAGGAAGTCCTTCAGCACAAGAGTGGTGAGAACCTGGAATGGGTTGCCCAGGGATGTGATTGGGGTCACAGTGTTTAATGTCAGGCTGGCAGAGGCTGTGAGCAGCCTGATCTAGGGTAGGGTGTCCCTGCCCACATCTTGGGGTTTGGAACTAGATGATGCTTGTGGTCCCTTCGAACCCAGACTTGTTCTATGATTCTAAGATAGAACGTATAGGAAAGATGTATTAATCACTTAATTAATATCAGAAGAGATAAAGCTCCTCAAAGCGACCTCAAAACTAAACTGTGGAATGAAAAAGTATTATAAGGAAGCTACAACTATATTGTGTAAAATGCAACAACTTGTTTTCCATAGAGTCGGAAAACACTATGATCATTTAGTTTGAGTTCCTGTATAACATGGACCATAAGATCTCATTCAATGATTTCTATAATTAGTGTTTAGCCAAGGAGTCTTGTCTTTTTCTGATTTAGGACTATTATTGAGCTTTTGTTTTTATAGGGTAACTTTTATTTTAGTTTGAAATAAATATTAGCTGGCAAGATTTTTTTTTTTTTAATTGTTCCTTTAACCTTCACTTATCATCATCCCTTTTTATCATTATGGGATGATTAGTTCTTTGATGCCATGGAGATAACTGCCTATATGTTGCTACTGACCTACTAATTCTTGTAGTCTCTTGGTAATGTGGCGAAAAAGAGCAACCTTATTATTTCATTCCCATCAATCCAGGTGTAAGTGCCTGATTTAGCCTACCAGTGAAAATGCTAGCCTATAAAAATGCCAGCCCTTATTACATTATTGTAGAACTTGAAATACTGGAATGATATTTAGCTACTAAAACATGATTTTAGAGGACTGTCTCATATAGCACAACATGATAAGAGTGGGTAACATTTTATAATAGACCAAATATACATATACAGTAAATCTAAATTAAAATCTGCCGAAGTTACCAAATGGTCAAAATTTCTTATCCTATTAAAATAAACTGGCCTAAACTGCAGGCTGCTTAAGTCTTCATTTAATAGAAGCTTAAGCACATTGTTCCCATACCATTCTAGAATTGCTAATCTCAGAATATAGTGTACTTTTTCATTGCATAATCAACTTTTAATGGATAGATCAGGAGAATAAAAGAATAAACAAATGAAAAATGCAATTCCCAGGCAATCTTAGTAGCAGAATTTGAGCAGCCCTGAAATATATTTTGTGCATGCACATACACCCACAGGGAAGGCTGTGGGTGGTAAATCCATTGACAAACATTTAAAAATAAAAGTCAAAGCCCCCTTGCTTAATTGCTTATGTTGCTTGCTTTCACAGCTGGCATTTTCTCAAATGAAAATGAAGTAATCTTTTCTAATATAGTCTGTTAGGACAATGGAAACTTTTACAAATCCAGTAAGCCATTTCCAGATGATCTTGCTATTAAACCATTTTTAACTTTCAGGTATAACATAGGAAACAGTAACAGTCATGATTCTTTTTAAATTTTTAGGGAATGTGTAAATTTAATCTAAGGTAATTATGAGGAGTGTCTCTCTATAATGATATCTACAAGGAAATCTGGTAAATTAAAAATGTTATGTGATACAGTAGGATGAAACCTCTGAATTGTTTTACTGCTTTCCAATGAGCAATCTTAAGTTAATAATTTAGTCAAAAGTCATTTCATACATTTGGTGATGAGAGCAGCTGTAGTTCTTTTAAAATCTAATTGGTGAGAGGACCAAAACTGTTCTCTCAACCAAAATTATTTCCTCAACTGATTGTCAAGATTGATGAGTAACAGCAGCCCTCGCTTAGTATGCTGCTGCTGAGTGATACACTCCAAGCAGTTCATTTTTTTTCTCCACTTACTATAACTGAATCTTCAAATGGCAGTCAGATTTCTTAGTCTGCATTGTTGATTTCAACAGCTGGATAATATGAATCTCCTGTCCATACTGATCTAGAAATTCCTGAAAGATATTAATAACTGTTTAGTTGTAAAGAAAGCATAGAAAATATCTTGAGGATGTGATTCTAATTAATAGATTTTATTTTAATTAATCAGGAAGAACTGATTGGGAATATTGATGTGGGACCAACTTAGGAAGACTAAGTATGAAATGGTTACATTTATAGTCTTCAGAATAGGAAAGACAAAAGGTGATATAATTGAAATGGGAAGACAGACTTGAAGAGTGTCATCTTGTGGAGGAAAATCTGAAATGGTGGAAAAATGGCCTGTTTTTCAGTGATTTCAAACAGAAGAAAATATTTAGAAAAAAAAGAAGCTGTTGTTAACAAAAAACCAAGCATGTAAATAATGAACAAACATGAAGACATGAAATAAAAAACTACTAAATAAAATGAATTGGCAAATCATTTCACTAATGATCTGGCCACATAATCAATATACAGATCTTAGTTCTGGACCTGATATAGTACAGAGACTCTATTGCAGTGGTAAAGTGAGCCTGTATCTAAACCAGCAAAGTAAGTCTTTCCAGGAAAGTTTCCTTGCACTGATGCCAACTAACAACAGGCAAATTTTCTATTGGAGATGACTCAGGAATGGCTAGTGCTAGTGGGAATGTGCCAAGACTCAGTCTGTGAACATAGGGAATTGTGTTCCTGTGCCTTGAGACTGATTCTATGTATATTCAAACTTATAGACATAGCCTGAAGGCATGTGCTTTTGGCTGTGGTGTATGGTGGGGATGAGCAGTGTAAAGCTTTCTGCAATAGTTTTGGGGAAGTATAGAAAGTTCGAGAAACAAGTCTGATATAGTCTTCAAATTATTGAATTGTGCCTTTGTTTTGCCTCATGCAATGTAAGGTTTTGCAAACCAAATCAGGGCCAAAGGATGTGTAAACAATTACAGATATTAACAATAGATGTCCTGTTCCATATTTCATTTAATACCAGAGATGTGGTGAAAGAGTTATGGGGCTGTTTGTCTTAACAAAAATGTCATCTATTATCAAACAATTAATGCAGTTTATCAATAACATTAGCAGGAGATCAGCTCTCATTCTTGAATGAGAAAAAATAAGTTAAAGAAGACTTTAACAAGTCACAATCTTTCAGATTGTCTGGGACAGATGAATTTCAGCCCATAGTAGTTAAAGTATTAGCTGATGGAATTTGACAACTATTGGTAATTATTTTTGAGAACTCATGAAATCAGCTTTGGTCTAATCATAAAAAGAGAGAAGTAGAGAATTATACTTCTGTCACTTTAACATGCAAGAAAAGTACTGAAAGAAATATTAGGAGTCATCTATGCAAAAAGAAAGGATATTAATTACAGACAGTATGGATATATTAGGAATAAAACAATTTATGTTTATAAAATGATGATGGAGTTGCAAATAGAGGAACAAAGGAAATGTATTTCAATTTTAGCAAAGTCTTAACCGAACTGGACAAGGCCACCAAAAATGCAAGCATAATACACAGACATAACCAGGAATCATAACCTGGAAGATATGAAGAAATCTCTCTACTTCCCTCAGTACTCTACCATCTCAGTAGGAATACTGCTTCCAGCTGTGGGTACCATATTTCTATAAATCCTTGGTCAGTTAGGGTTAGCCAGGTCATAGTTGTAAGAAGAACTTTGTGTACAACCCAAACAAATAAACTTTTAATAAAGTAACATATGCAGTTCAAAAGAGAAAAAGGTTGTCATGAAGTTAATGCTCTAATCAGCTGTATATGGCATGGAAAACACAATAACTTCCCATTCTTTACTCCAAGCAGCATAGGTCAAGAAGTACTGATGCTTAACTGCACCAATGAAAAATGGACAGTAGGAAAGATTTTATCATTTAAATGCTAATCTCTGGAATGGGTTATTCCAGGAATTCAAGGATTTTAACCATCAGAACTCTTTAACTGAGAGGTGGACAAACATATGTCAGTAGTGACTGTATCTACTTGATGGAATACTTTATTTTTCACAGTTGCTTCTAAACTGGTGATTTTATGAAGCACAGTGGCCTTTTTCAAAGTGTCATCTTCTATTTCTGTGAATGCCCGTGGGAAGCTTAAACCTGATTTTTCATTCCTCAGTTTCTTTTTAGTTTGTGCTGTGGGTTTTTTTAACCTACTGTTTTGCTTCTTGACCAGTTGTGACATAGTTTAATAAATAAAAAAATATCCTGAAGGCTAAGCTGGAAGTGGTTTTCATTTGTTTTTTTAGCTTCCTTACTACAATATAGACCTTATAGTAACCTTCCAGTATCTGAAGGGGGCCTACAGGAAGGCTGGGGAGGGACTATTCACAAGATCTTGTAATGACCGAATGAGGGGGAATGGGTTCAAATTGGTGGAGAGGAGATTTGAACGGGATGTTAGGAAGAAATTCTTCACAGTGAGGGTGGTGAGGCACTGGAACCGGTTGCCCAGGGAGGTTGTGTCTGCTCCCTCCCTGGATGTGTTCAAGGCCAGGCTGGATGAGCTCTTGAGCAACCTGATCTAGTGGCAGGTGTCCCTGCCTATGGTGGGGGGTTGGAACTGGATGATCTTTGAGGTCTCTTCCAACCTAAACCATTCTATGATTCTATGATTCTATGAATATACCTGTAAAGCTGTTATAAATATCATAACTTCACAATTTTTATTAAAAAACTGGTCAAATGTCGTCATAGTTTATGCCCTCCCAGCTGCCAAGAAAGCAATCACATAGTCCCTCAGTCATCATTACCTACATGCTCATTTCTATCTCTCTCTAATGAGAAGGGGGAGAAAATACAGAAATACACCCCACGGTCAAGACAAATGTCAGGGAGGGCACAGTCACCAGATATGATAATTGAAAATAGACAGACTCAGCTTGGTAAAATAAAATCAATTTAATTCAAACAAACTGTAATGGTATGGGTGGGATCTACTATAAAACTAATATTATTTCTTAATTTTGATATTTAGCAATCTCACCACAGACCATAATTTTTATTAATAATAGGTTCTTCGCATGGTCATGTAAAGTACTACACAGAGGAGAAAACAGGGAATCTAGAACACTTAAGAAATAACTAGCAATAACATAACAAACATTAAGCTATTTTGGAATGAGAATCTTGCTGCTCAGCCTCAAGGGAGACCCAAAAGGCTCCTTTCTGCTAAGGCAGAAGGCACAATAGAATTCAGTCATTGAGAGGTTTATGAACATTTACTTACAAAATATTATCTCTGGATTCCCAGAGCAGAATTTTAGTTTCAAGTGTTTAGTACCCAAACACTTGAATGGAGTTCTGTTGGTGTCTTAATAGCTGCTGAAGCTTCCAGTTCTTCCCAGGATTTAACAGGGTGCTGGGAAAGAGGCAGATGATCTGTGACCTGATCCTGGTTCATCTTGGACTCCAGACTCAGCATGGAGATTTGCAGAGGTGCAGGCAGGATCTCTTCCACATGAGTAGAGAGCACACTGTCAGTGGCACTTCTCACCACATCATGAGGTGCTTAATGCCTTCTCCTTGTAAACTTGAAGCACTCAAGTTATCAGAAAGACAAAGCTTGCACATCAAAGTTTTGCTGGTCTGAAGCACGAGGCAGAGCAGAACACACTGAGGCAGAAGGACAGTAACACAGAGCAATGGCACAAGTACAGAGCTCATCTCTTTTTATCAGTGTAAACCTGACCCTAATGGTTCTTTGACCACAGATTAGCCAATCAGAATAGCAACTTGTCAAATTGACCATATTAGGTAAAACCAGAGCTTACTTTTACCTTTTGAGGGCAGAACACAAACAAGTGTATAAACACATGCAGGTACCCTGTTTACAAGTTTGGATGGAAAGGAGACTGGAAGGCACCAGGGCCTTTGTTTTCCTTTCCGCCCTTGCTTCCCCCAATAACAGGACAGAGGGAGAGCAGAAAACATGTCTGGGCAAGCCAGGCATGTTTAGACCTAATTTGGCCTATTTTGGCTTTCCATAACACAAACTCACCAGAAATTCACTAAATCTGAGTAGGGCAGTGATAAATACAACTGGATCTTAAATATAATCCTTACTCCCATCTCCACCTTCTTTCTTGGCCCAGCTCTGCTACCTCCTCATTCCTGGTGGTATAATGGACAGAGAACAGGGGTTATAGTCAGTCTCAGTCCATTCCATGTTGTTCTTTTCAACTCCTCATTCTCAAGGAGAAAAGTCTTTATGGTCCTCCCCTGTGGCAACATGGCATCCCTCCTATGTGCAACAGTCCTCCATGACCTTCTCCAGCTATTGTGATTCCTTTTCACAATATGCAGTCTTAGTGATTGATAACTCCAGTGTGAACCTCCTTCAGAATCATGGCCTGCTTTAGGATCATCCCTCTGCTCCAGCATGGGGTCCTGCATGGGCAGGATTCTTCTTTGTCATTGATCTCTAAGGGCTGCAAGGATTCAGATTGCCATCTAACCAAAAACAAAAGGAGAATGGTACCTTGGTGTGTTTCTCCCTCTCCTTCACTGATCTTTGTGCACTGATGTGTGACAATTTAAGGCTTATTGGAATATTCTAATATGAGAAATTGGTACAGAACCTGAATGAGCAGGACATTGATTTTAAAACAATAACAATGATTAAGTCTATATCATTAATTGGTTTGCTAAGAGGTATAAAGAGCCAAAGTATAAACAATTCTCTCAGCTCTTGGGCAGTGGATCTGTTTACTATTCCTTCACTCCTCTCTAACTCCTACACTAATATTTTTCCAGATTACACATAACCCTTGCTAGTTTTCTACCTGGAGAGAGAGAGGATGACATTGGCCTCTTCTGGATTTTCTTTGTTTGAGGTGGGGAGAAGATTGGATTTCTGTATTATTTCTAAATTGTATGCAATTGTAAATATATGTAAATATATTTTGTATACATGCTAGTAAATTTAGCTTTGCTGTAAAATATAGTTTCCAATCAATCTGAGCTCATCTGGTAAATTTCAACTGGGGACAGGAGAAAGTTCCCAACTATCATGGAAGGTTAATAGGGCTAAAACATGTCCTGGCTTGCACCACTCTTCTGCTGATGGGGAAAGAAGGGGTGGGAGGAAAACAAAGGCTTGGGCCATTACATTCCCTCCCAAAGTGATAAACAGGTACCCACAGGTGTTTAGGTACTTGTTACTGTCTTGCCCAAGGGTAAGCAAGCCCTGGTTTCACCTAATATGGTCAGTTTTGCAAATGCCATTTTGGTTGGTGAATCTCTGTGGCTAAAGAAGCCATTACACTTAGGCAAATAATATAAATGGGGCTAAGTTGCAAGCACTTGTGCTGCCTCTGCCTCACTGCTCTGCCTCAGTGTGTTCTGCTCTATGTTCTGCTCAGACAACATGCTTCTGCCTCACTGCTCTTGGCTTGGACAGCATGTTCTGTTCTGCCTCGTGCTTCAGACCAGCTTAGCCCTGATGTTCTGGGCTTAAACTACCTGAAAACTTAAGTGCTTCAAGTTTACCAGGAGATGGCATTAAGTGCCTCATGACTTGGTGAGAAGGACCACCAACATTTTGCTGTCTGCACATTTGCAAGAGATCCTACCTGCACCTCTGCAAGCTTCTGTGCCAAGAAAAGCCAGGAACAGGTAAGAGATCATCTGCCTCTTTCCTAGCACCTTGCTAGAGCCTGGGAAGATCTAGAAGTCTCTCAAGGGCTATCAAGATGCTGAGCAGTTCCAACACTTCTGCAAAGGAGCCAGGGACTATCTCTGAATTCTACTCTGCTGCTATGAGTAAATCAGACTTGCCCTAGGGCTCCAGGCTGCCTTTTTGTAAATGGGGCAAAGACATTTTGTGGCTAAACTTTTCTAATTTTCTGATTCTCCTAAATTAAGGAATTGTGCATAAGCATCCTTGTGAAGGTTTTTCCCAACCAAATTAGAACCAAATTTAACTAGTTTGTATATAGTTTGTGGGCGGGGCTTTTTGGAACTAAAGCAACTACATACTTTATAATTCCTTCCTCATTAATTGACATAACTAAATCGCCATACCAAAACCCACCATACCATGGTTGTATCATATCCTATTCCTCTCCAACCCATAGGAAGTCCAACACATTTTCCATTATGAAAAGGTACCAGTTAGTTTGTTCTTGGCTAGAGGTGGCTCTTACTTGCAGCTAGAAAAGCTTAAAAAAAATTTCATAGAGGCCATGCCAGTAGCCTCTTCCTTCACTATGGAAACAGCCCGACACAACCAAACACAGCGGTGGAGAATAACTAGTGAGATATCAGTGTGATACACTTTCCTAAAATGTGATGAGAAGGAGTGATGAAATAGAACATTTTAAATTAGTTGTTGAGAACTGATGCAGACAATTCTTACTGTGGATTACTTATGAAACTTTTTTTTTCCTCCTCCAAAACCCACTTACCTATGTCCATGAATATTAGGGATGTAATTTTAATCTGGTAACTGCAATTGGTAACATTGCATTATAAATTCTGTTTTTTCATTAGCTGTGTGGCCTTTTATTAAGTAGCAAAATACAGAATGGCAAATTAGTGATGGCTGTAGTTCCCTGACTTTCAGGTAATAAATTTCTTTCACATTACTTCCTCCTTTCCTTTATTGAATCTTATGGTGGAAGTGACCATCTACAAGATCTGGTGGCTGACCAGTGATGACACTAGCTGTCCAGAACTGCAGCTTGTAAGAAACTCAAAAGCAGATGCAATATTAAACAGTGGCCAAAGTTTGGATTGCCACTGAACACACAGAAGAAGAAGAGAGGACAGATAGGTTAGTGAGGTAGGCAAAAATCTTCATAGACCTCCAAATAATTCACAACTGTGGTGACTTATCACATAATGAATTACAAATATTCATGTTGAGGATTGCAAAACTTTGTTGAAAAAATATTTGGAATTGATAAAACAGTTTTGCTTTCTTTGATTTTTTTTTAAGATCACTTTTTCACTCATCAAAGTAGTAGTTACAGTTTTCAACTGTTTCTAATTTTCTCATGAAAAATATTTTCCTCTAATGTAAGAATATTTTTGTTTTTTTAAATCTATTTTACTACAGAAAAATAAGCAGACTGCCTTCCATTTGATTATTCTTTCATGAATTGAAGAATTAGAATATATTTGCTGAAATATATTTTTTAAGGAGAAATAATTAGCAGAAAGCTGATGGTTTTGACCAACTTGAAGAACTCCCTCCTTCTCTTTTTAAGACACTAGGCAATAATCATAGACTTATTCAGGCTCTAAGACCCTTGGGATCATCATGCCCAACCATTAACCCTACTCTGACAAATTCACTACTAAACCATATTGCTAAGCACCACACCTAAATAATCTCATAACACATCCAGGGATGGTGACTCAACATCCTGTTCCAATGCTTGACTACTCTTTCAGTGGAAAAAAAAATAAATTAAAAATCATAATGTCTAGCCTAAACCTACCCTGGTGCAGCTTGAGGTCATTCCCTCTAATTACATGTGAGAAGAGACCAGCACTTATCTCCCTATATTGTCCTTTCACGTCATTGTAGAGGGTGATAAGGTCTCCCTTCAGCCTCCTTTTCCTCAAACTAAACAGTCACAGTTCCCTCATAAAACTATTCTCCAGGCCCTCCAGGAACTTAGTTGCTCTTCTTTAAACCCTCTCTAGAGTCTCAATGTCTTTCTTGTATTGAGGTACCCAAAACTGAACACAGTACTTGAGGTGTGGCCTCACCAATGCTCAGTACAGGGGGACAATTGCTTCCCTATTCCTGCAGGCAGCACTGTTTCTTATACAAGCCAGAATGCCATTGCCATTCTTTGCCATTGTGGCACATTGATGGCTCATATTCAGCCACTTAATTTAATGACAAAAATAAGCATTATGTCAGTACTCTGCATGATTAAAATTGACCTAAAATGGTGAAGCCATAGGTGAGTGAGCTAGCACAAAGATTTGAACTCAATTAGGCAAACAGAAAGCTCAGGAAGATGTTTTACAACATTGCACCTTATGCTGATATTATTCAATAGTGATGCTACAATTCTATGCACTTCACCTTCTGACAGAAAAATATTTTTTGGGGGGTTGTGTAGGTGGGGTGATGTTTTGGTTTTTTTGTTGTGTTATTTGTAGGTTTTTTTGATCTCTAGTTTCACTGGTTTTGAGGTTTTGCTGATGTAGTTTGTTCCATGTTTGTTTTGGAGGTAGGAGTCCTTGATGGTTTTGTTTGTTTGCTTTTCTTGCTGGTTTTCCAACATAGGATTAAGCAGATACTGAGATTTAAAAGTTTCTAAGGCAATGGAATTGTCATTCTGTAGTCAGTAAAACTTTCTGTTGCTATTTTTAGAGTAATTTCCTTTAAAGGCTTATTGATTTTTTTTTTTTAATACATAGATCTCTCTTTGAATCCCAGAAGTGTTTTCCATCATTCTGAGAATTTTATATATGCCTGCCAACTCATGAGCTCATGACTGCAAAATATCTTTTGCAACTGCTGCTGAAATCAGTAATAGAGCTTTCTTGACATGATTTCTCACACAAAAAGCAAATGGGACTATCTGCTGAATCAGTAAACTGCATTTTTTCCAGTGTCTTCTTCTGCCTTTACAATTCTTGGGCCTGTAGCCCTAGTTTTACTGCCTACACATTTGATAGCTTTAGAATAATGTCAGAGGAAGAAAAATGGATTCTGCCCTACTTTATGTTCTAGTACTGTCAGTGACTCCTTAAAAAGAAGCATCTTAAATTCTGTACATAGGTCTCGTAAAGAAAAAAAAATGGAGTTAAAGTTTAAATACTTTAGGTAGTTGCTGCCTTCTGCTTCAGCAAAACATATATAAGGAAACTTCTTACAAACTGTTATTGAAAGTTATACAGAATATCATGTCCCTTAACAAGCAAAAATAAAGATGTACAAATACAGTAAATCTTCCAATCTTGAAAATGTTATGAAATCTTCTGCACAGATGGACTGAGAGTTTAATTACAGCAACCTCTGAGTTTCACAGACATCACTGTTCTCTCAGAGATAGAGAGAGAACAACAAGAAATCCATCAGGAACTAGTTTGACAGATCTATATCAGTTGTGATTGTAACCAGATGCTATTTTATCTATGTCACACAAACATCCAGAAATGTTGCGATGTCCTTACTAATACAGGGAGATCTATTTTTAGTTATGTAATGGGGTATTTTAAAAGCAGCAGCAAAAAATGGCAACATTAAAAGACCTAATTAATGATACAGTTTACTTAAAATGATGTTCTGAACACTTGCTTTTCAGCACATATGTGGAGGCAACAGACTCACCACTAAATTCTCATTTGGGCATCCCCGCTCTTGACATGCTGCTTCTCAGCTGAAGACATCTTCTGCAATAGTGTTCTAGTAACAGTCTAGTAATAGTCTATGGTCATGTACATAGAATTGCAAATAATTTTCTGCAAAAGGATAAAAAACTTTTTCAAACTTGTAATGAATCTTAAGGTGAATATATAAATACAAATAAGATAACACTGCTTTTGTTTTTTTGTTGCCCTTTTCCTCCCCCATCAAATATAAGAACTATGGTTCCTATATTGTCCTGGAAGGTCAAAACAGGCCAAAATAGGCCTGACCACACCATGGCTTGCCCAGATATGTTTTTCTGCTCTCCATCCTTCTGCAGAGAGAGGCAACCCTGAGAAAAGGAAGACAAAATGGCCTGGTTCCTCCATGTCTGTCCGAAGTTGTTTGCAGGGTACTCACACATGTTTATAGACTTGTTTGTGTTCTGCCCTAAAAGGTAGAAGCAAGCAATGACTTCACCTAATGTGGTTAAGCTTGGCAAAGTGCCATTTTGATTGGCTAATCTGTGGCAAAAGGCCCATTAGACTTGCCCTACATTGATAAAAGAGATGCACAGGTAGAGACATCATGCTTGCTGCTGGTGTTTATTGCTTTCTCCCTGCTCTCTGCTTCTGGCAGTGATTCTGCCATTGCCTCACTGCTGTTGCATCCTGCCGTGCACTACAGCATTATGCTCTACTAAGCTATAAGCTACCTAGTAGCAAGCCCTGATGCTTTGGGCTTGTTCTACTTGGAAACTGCCCCAAGCTTAACAAAAATAGGCCTCAGGTATCTTTATGTGATAGGCTTACTTAGCCAGTGTTATATTGTGCTAAGATTGAACATCCTCAAGACATCCTGCCTGCCCCTCTACAAGTCTTCTTTGAGGAACCAGGACCAGGTTAGAGATTCTCTGCTTCTTTCCCTAGCATCCTTGATAGAGCCTGGAAAGATTGGAAGCCTCAAAGGCTAAGAAGACACCAACAGAACTCACTGCAAGTGTTTGGGTACTGTCTGGAAACTGCAGTTAGCCCTGCAAATTGGGAAATAGTAGTTTGTGAGTAAATACTCAAAAAATAATTATCAAATCTTTAGCAAAACTATCTTAAATTGTGCTGCTTTGGAATATTTTACTGAAAGAGATTAAATCCTCAGCTGTGAGAAGAAGGGGGGAAAAAAACAACAGTGACCTATATCACTCATTCTGCTCAGAAACAAAAGTAGTCAAAATATAGATAAGACACTCCTCACACACTTCTCAGTTCTCACGTCTTCTGTCTGGTGGTCTATGTGGTTGCATCTGCCTCAACTCTTTGATCTGACATTTTTCGTTAACCTTCTTGTCATCTTTTTGATATCCCACCTCAGATCTCTCCAGATTTATCACATGAGATATATGGGGATTGATGTGGTTATTTTCTGAGGGGAGGGAAAGAAAAGAAAAAGAGGGGGAAGGGTGGGGTTGGGATCCTTCTGGCAGTCTATCTGTTTTGGGAGGCATTTTGTGTTTCTGTATTACTTTTAACTTGTATATGACTAAATATTTGTGTATATATATGCTTGTAAGTTGTGCTAAATTGTAATTATAGCTTCCTTAACTTCCAGATGACTGAGTCTAGTCTGGTGAATTTGTGTGGTGGGTAACTGTATTGATTGTGGGCTATTGAAGAGGCTGAAATTATAAATTATGTAGCTTTTATAATTTCCAAAAGCCCCACCCACAATCTGTGTGTAGATTAGTTTAAGTTTGGGTTCTAATTTGGTCAGGAAAAGTCTTCACAATGATGCCTTTTCTTGTAATTCAGGAAAAATCAGAAAAATGGAAAGGTTTGGGCATGAAACTTGCCCTACTTACAGATGGGAGACTGTCTCAAAGTCCGTGCGAGGTTCGTGTCTCCAGGTCCGTGTTCAGGTCCCAGTGCAGGTCCGTGCAGGTCCCAGTGAAGGTCTAAGCAAGTCCTTGCAAGTCCAAGCAAGTCCAAGGAAGTCCTTCTGCAATCTGTCCAGCTGCCATATATATACTGAGGTGATCTGTTGCCTCCCTGTTCAAGCCCATGGAGGGTGGGAGAAGGCACTTCACACCTATTGTACTAAGCCTCCGGTGACAGAGGTGGGGAGGGAGGAAGACCGTTTCCTGCCCCATTTACACCTCTGGTGGGGCAGTGGACTGGGTGTGCCCTGCCACAGTTCACACCTCATTCAAACCTCCGGTGGGGCAGTGCCCTGCTCTGCCACAGTAACTCTGAAACCATCACATAAGTGAATGCAAGTGCCTTCTGAAGCACTTCTGCTTTAAAGCAGAAAGAAGCTCCTTGAGCCCATCTAGTGGGCAAACAGTATAATTGACCACAAGAACACCTCTTTCCATTTGTAGTGGTTTAATGTTGTATAATTGCTAGTTATTTCTTAAATGTTCCAGGTTCTGTATTCCATGTATAATGTTTTCATGACCATTGCAAAGGACCTAAATATTACTAATAATTACCATGCGGGCAGTGACAGTCATAGAATCATAGAATCATTTAGGTTGGAAGAAACCTCAAAGATCATCCAGTTTCAACCCCATACCATAGGCAGGGACACCTCCCACTAGAAGAGGATGCTCAAGACCTCATCCAGCCTGCCCTTGAACACCTCCAAAGAGGGAGCAGACACAACCTCCCTGGGCAACCTGTTCCAGTGTCTCACCACTCTCACTGTAATGAACTTCCTCCTAACATCCTGCCTAAATCTCCCCTCTGCCAGTTTAAACCCATTACCCCTCGTCCTCTCATTATAAGACCTTGTGAACAGTCCCTCCCCAGCCCTCCTGTAGGCCCCCCTCAGATACTGGAAGGCTATTATAAGGTCTCCTCGAAGCCTTCTCTTCTCCAGGCTGAAGAGCCCCAACTCCTTCAGCCTGTCCTCGTAGCAGAGGTGCTCCAGCCCTCTGATCATCTTTGTGGCCCTCCTCTGGACTCTCTCCAACAGTTCCATGTCCTTCTTGTGCTGGGGGCTCCAGAATTGCACACAGTACTCCAGGTGGGGTCTGACAAGAGCAGAATAAAGGGGGAGAATCACCTCCCTTGCCCTAATGGCATCCCTGCCCTCTAGCAAGTCGACTGTGCCACACAGCTTGGTGTCATCTGCAAACTTGCTGAGGCTGCACTTGATTCCTCAGCAGTCATTCAGTCCTGAATATAAAAATTAATAAACTATATTAATTTTGGAAAATCCTATCTTACGTATCATTAATTACCCTCCATTACATATATAAAAAAAAAATCTAAATAATAAAATGTAAACTAATGACACTGTTTGTAATGGAGAATATATTTTTTGAAATCCATAGGCAGTGAATAATAACCTATGTAGAGAGCACTATGCCACAGTGGAGCAAACGAATAACTGTTACAAAGGAAAACACTCAATAAAGCAAATATCATTCTACTGAGTTTATTACATGTGTAATGTTGCAGCAGGTGATATTTTAATGATGCTTAAAACTATATACAAAGCATACCATCTTTTGGCTTCATCGTATGGCAGCACTTATTTGTAGCACCTGCTTATATATTTATGGGTTCTATCACAAGGATTGGTAGGGATTTGCATTTCCCTTCATCTTCTACCATATCTTCCAACAGCTGGGAAATGTTTAAATGGGTGAATTTATTCCACCAGTGTTTAGGAATGGCTGAATGTTAGGCAACTGTAGCTTGTAAGGTGATTTCTTTGATGTGGCACTGTGAGTGAGCTATTCTACTATGCAGCATATATTTTTGCCAGAAAAGCTGACCTGCCATCAGCATTTTAATTTATTTACAGGATGATTTAGAATCAGGATGAAATGCTCAGTTTCTGAGGAAAGTAGGGTGATAGCTATGCTTTCAGTATGATGGTGAGAATTCATATTATATTGGTTAGTTTATGTTATTCATTATGTAAATTGAGCAAAAGGAAGATAAACTTCCCACTCTAGTAAGTTTCTGCTTTCAATCTTGGCAATTTCATTAATATAAAAAAAGCAAAACCAAAAATATTGGCAATGTGGATGTAAACCTTGTAATTATGCCAAAACCAAAATTGATTTCATTGATTAACATAAGTGGGGCTGAATTAAGTGTTTCATCATCAGCATATAAGCATGCACAAAGACCACACCACACTTTCCAGTCACTTTATTTTTAAATGCAGATGTTTCTTTAAAGTTTGTAATTTTAAGGCTTTGTTATTTTTATATTTCTATCCTGTTTAAAAGGATAATAATGGAAAGCTTTAATATAGTTATTACATCTCCCTTGTGTTTTATGAATAGAACGTATATAGACAGGTGCTTCTTGTAACCACTTTTAATCATTCATTTCTAAAAAGACAACTACAAATTTCCTGTCTTTAACCTTTCATATCAGCAGGGCTTATCTTGTTGTCCTAAAGAGATTTTAGCTGTAAAGTGAAGATGGATTGAATTAAGTGTTTCAGCTCCCTGGAAATTATATGAGCTTCTGCCAACGTTGGTCTGATTAGAACACTATTTCCACTCCTCTGCCTTAAATAGCTTCAGTCGAGAATGCGTATACAGAGGAAAGAATTGCTTTAACAAGTTTCTCTACCAACTGTTCCTCAAATGTTACAAAGTGACATTGCTAGTGAATAGAAGGTGCTGACTGTTATCTATGGTTAATAACATCTCTTACTAGCCCTCATTCAGCTGCCAGTTAGCACAAAGCCATGTGTGCGTGACTTCTAAAGAGTCTGCATTAATACACCCAGCCAATCAATGGTTTCTGCACCTTCCACAAGGACACTGGTCTGTTACCATTACTAGATGCTGTCAACAGAAAATGACACAGGAGTCACAAAAGGTAAAATGGTGTCAATTTAATCAGAGAGCAGACAAAAGGCAAACAATGATGCCCTGGAAAGGAGTATAGCAAGGAGACTCAGAGGTTGGCATAAGCTATACTCGGCAGGTCCCAGTGAAACCAGATTGAAATTCAATGATACAAAATCCAGCAATGTGACACGGAGGATGAGGGCTGTTGTTTCCATTCAATTAAAATCAGTGACTGCTACTGGCATGAAATAAATTTGACAAAATACCAAGAGAATCTGTATTGTAGGTCAAACTATTTTCCTTATAAATGGAAAGAAAATAACAGTGGTAGATGACTTAGTGCAGTTGTGGTCTAAATTACACAAAATAATAACACAAAAAGTCCTTCTGCAATTTTCTGTTAACTGTGAAGTTAAACAAAACTCTACTGATTGAGATTGATTCTGCTGTAAAAATTTAAGATGTTCACATATTTAAGAAAATAGGCTGTAAGAAGTTTAACATTCTTCCTTTTGGAATTCATACTGTGCTATGCTCAAATTTTCTCAATAGCTTGTTTATTTTCAAGGATTTACAGAAAAATAACATGATATAATTTCAGTTTTGTGTGGAAAATTATTAAATGGGCTACTATCAGAGCATGTAATGCTAGCCTAGTTATGCATCACTTTAATGTGGGTGTTCTATACTGCCAGGATACTGTAAGCTGACTGTATATTACAACCAAGTGTGTAGTTTCCTCCTTCTTCTTTGTGATCTTTCTTGTAAGGAAACCTTGGTGCTCACTCAGGAAGAGATCCAAGTAATGTCTAATCTGATCTCAACTGCACAAGTCAGCAGAATGAATCTCACGCATCCTGTAGTCTACATGCAGGTTTACAAACATGAAGGCTCAGGTTATTTTTTTCTAATGTTGAGCACCAGGCAAGAATTTCTACATTTCTTTTCCATTTGGTATAAAAGTAAGAGCCATTTGATATTCACAAGCTCTGATGTGTCTCTATCTCCACTCAATACACAAATATCAGAAGGATTAGTTTTATAATAATAAATGGGATAACTTTGGTCATTCATATGTGTACATAAAAACAATCATGTGATGAGCTATAAAAATAGCTGTTGGGATTTAGAAAATTCTCCAGATTTTTCTGTCTTTCACACAAAGTATAAAGGTGGCTCAATGTGGCCTTGGGCAGTCTGATCTAGTTAAAGTGTCCATGCTCACTGCAGGGGAGTTGGACAAGATGACCTTTGAGAGTCCCTTCCAATCCAATGCAATCTATGAATCTGTGGGGAAAAAAAAACCAAACCAAACCAAACCAAACCAAAAAACTGAACCAAAAATATTTGATTGTACAAATGAACTTTAAAAATTAAGATATCAAGCTGAGCAACTTGGTGTGAAAAATCATGGTCAGGTGAACCTGATGTTTAACAAATCCTGGCTTAGTGAAGTCTACTTTATTAAACTATTCTATTCTGCTTTACTGATTATTTATTGGGATATAGGAAGGGGATTTGAGTACTTTCAAAGAGTTTTATATGTATATAGTTTCTTGACCTACATAATATGTCTAGAACTCAGTTCAGTATTCTGAAGACCTTTCTGGTCATCTGCATATCATTTTTGCATGTAAACTACTTCAAAATAAATGAAAGTAGCTATAATCAAAATGACTTTGTAAGATGTAAAGTGACGAGGGCAGGTGCCATCCTGGTAATAGCTCTTCAGTAATATGGCATCCTACTGTGAAAAACAGCTGGACTGTTATTTATGAATGAGGATTCATTAAAAAAACATCAGTATAATCTTTCATGGACAATTAATCTGGTGGGAAGCCACCTAAATGTGGATCCAGTGTATAGCAGACTACTATTTTTTTTTCTGAAAAAGCATGGGCACTCTGCTTGATGAGGGAGTAATTTGTGTTGTAAGGAGTCACAAGTATGTAGACAGTGACATGAGTTGAAGGCATAGGTGCCTAAACCTAATATTCAAAACAGGTCACTTGTAAGATAAGCAGTTATTTTAAACCAGGTGTCTATGCCTTCCAAAAAACAGATGGAAAGAGGTCCTTTCAGGAATATAGGCCATACTAAAACTTCAGATGGGATCATTTATGACCTGGAAGCACATCTTTGTCCCTGTTGACAGACATTCATTTTTCAGCCTAAGTTCCTTACTTTTGAGGAGCTTTAAAGTTAGATTGTGTTAAATAAAAGGCTAATTTAATGATGTTCTAGTTTATTTCTGAGCAATATCAAGGTTTACACAAAAGTGTGATTTTAAAAGGATACTTTAGTGAGGCTTAACACTGCAATATATCAGAAATTATGTTTGGAAATTAGAGTCACGGTGGTGAGAATATTACTGAAAGCAAGAAAAAAAAAAATTGAAGAATGTCCTTCCATTTTCCAGTGTACAATCATTGTATCTCATGTATGGCAAATTACTTAGTTTATTTACTTGAAGGGGGTTGGACTAGATAACCATTGGAGGTCCCTTCCAACCCAAACCATTGTATGATTCTATGAAGCGATAGTTGTTCTATGGTGTGTGATTCGAATTAATTTGGGTAATAATACTTTTAATCGATCTAAGAAGAGAGGAAAAAAAACCCCACAGTATTGATTTTTTGTGTGCAAACTGATTTACATGAACAAAAAATTGATTTTACTACATAATGATGCATACATGATAAACTAATGCAATGTAGTTTTGTTATTATATCCTTAACATTAAAAAATTATAAATATTTCACTCAATTAATTTTAGTATTTTTGATCAATAATTCTCTTTTAATCTTTATTTTCTTGTTGGATATTCACAGAGAAAAAAGCATGATATTGAATGACATTTAATATTACAGTATACTTCCTGGCTCAGGATATTTAATGTAACACTAGTCTTTTACATTCATATGCATTTTATCCTAACTTTCCAGAAATTATTTAATCTTATATTACATTATAATAGCAGTAATTATGGATGAAGTAAAAATGTACATTATAAAAATTATATTATTTTAATTTGTATATATATGTACATATATATATTATAAGTTTATATTCTATCATAATGGGTCTAATGTAGGCATGATACAATTTTTTTAGTAGATTCACATTATTTCCAATGTATCTGAGGTCTTACTGGATTATGTCTAGTAATTACTTCTAGTTAGACAATTGATACTTCATTTCTAAATCAGGTTGATATCAATATGGATATACCACTGAAGCATTAGTTGCTGAATAAATTTATAAACCTCTAGGGTGCTACTCAGCTATCTAACTCATGTTGTCTGAGGTGTAATACAAAGCATTGTTTTCTGAAGTAAAGCATTACTCAGGTGTACACAAACATTTATTGTAAAACAGATGTAACAAAACTGTCTAAACAATTTATACATGCTTTTGTTACCGTTGTTGCTGCTATTGAGAAATACAGAAGAAAAAAAAAAACACCTCCTTGGAAAAAAACACAATGATAATAGTATATTAAAAATGTTGGAGTTATAAGACATGGAATTACGGAGACTTGAGACTTATGAATGAGCTTATACATATTTCCAAGTCTGTTTCTATTGTTCATCAGGTTTCTGTATAGAGACTGAAGTACTTGAATTAACAGCTTCTTCAAAACACCTAATGCCTAACTGAATTTGACAATTGTGTTGGTTTGAGTTATTGGAGAATTTGAGTGAGAAATTAGACTATTGGCTGAGAGAGAGTTAAACACAGTGTGTCACTTCACCGAGTTTTACTGAGAAAGGAAAAAAGTTGTTTTAAGAACTGTTCTAAAAACAACCGGATTAGCAGAGGGCTTCTGTCTGTTTGGCACTGGGGCTATTTTCTCCTTTGTCTCTCTGTCGTTTAGCTAATTCAGAGTAAAACTACTAACTCCTTCCTATTACTAATCTCTCTGACCGATCTTCAGCTTATCTGCAGCATCAACAGGTGGTGAGATAAGGCTGGGGAAGGGGGGAAAGGTGGTAGGGGGGGTTTGGTTACCCTCTCTTGGGGATTTTGGTCTCCAGGAGGGATGTGGTGTCTGTATTGCCTTTTCACTGTATATATCTGTAAATATCTGTTATATCTTGTAAATATTTGCTTGTATATTGTGCATTGCTGTAAATATAAAGCTTCATTTATTAACTGCCAGTGTTTTTCTGAGTTTTAGCGGGGGTTTATAAAGGTGGGGGCGGGCAGGTAATTTCTAAAACCTAATACAACAATGAATGGAGTCACTTCAAATCTGATACAACAGTCACCAGGGCTGAAGTTTGAGTCACTTTTCAAATATTCATATTACATTTGGACTTTATGTAATTAGACTACAAAGTGATGAGCGTGAAAATTTTTAAAATGTGAGAATCTTTACATTCATAACACTTCCAGAAGATTTTTTTAACGTTATTAGGAATGGAATGGAACAGAGTATGAAAAAAATGTCAAAAACATTAGAAACCACTTTACATTTAAATAATAGCTATGTACAATGCAGTAAACATCTTTGGAAACGCAGAGGAAACCCACTAATTCTTTTGTGATGGACTTTGTTCAGTTTGTGCATGTTCGTGTGTGTGTGTGTATGAATGGATCCCAAACGCAGCCATTACTGGTATTGTTCTGGTTTTTTTCATCAATCTGGTTTTGACTTTTTCAGGAGACCATTTTTCTACTTTTGAGGTAGAACTACCTCAAAAGTTCCAACTCCCCTGCCATGGGCAGGGACACCTTACCCTAGATTAGGCTGGACGGAGCCTTATCCAATCTGACCTTAAGCACCTGGGCATCCCGTTCCAGGCCCTCACCACTCTCATGGTAAAGAACTTCCTCCTCACATCCAATCTGAATCTTCCCACCTCCAGCTTTGCTCCATTCCCCCTAGTCCTGTCACTAGCTGATAGCCTAAAAAGTCCCTCCCCAGCCTTTTTCTAGGCCCCCTTCAGATACTGGAATGCCACAAGAAGGTCACCTCGGAGCCTCCTCTTCTCCAAACTGAACAGCTCCAACTCTTTCAGTCTGTCCTCATAGCAGAGGTGCTCCAGCCCTCTGATCATCCTCGTGGCCCTTCTCTGGACACGCTCCAGCACGTCCACATTCCTCTTGTAATAGGGGCTCCAGAACTGGACACAGTACTCCAGGTGGGGTCTCACCAGAGTGGAGTAGAGGGGGTCTTCACCCCGTAACCACTGGCTGAGCAGGAGTGGACCTGACAACCAACTTGTATTTGCGCTTGGGATTGCCTCAACCCAGATGCATGACCTAGCACTTGGTCTTGTTGAACCTCATGAGGTTGGCTTGTGCCCACCTCTGTAGCCTGTCCAGTTCCCCCTGGATGGCATCCCTGCCCTCCAGCATGTCTGCTGTACCACACAGCTTGGTGTCATCAGCAAACTTGCTGAGTGTGCACTCAATGCCTTTGTCCATGATGCCCACAAAGATGTTGAACGACACTGGTTCCAGGACTGATCCCTGAGGGACTCCACTTGTCACTGGTCTCCACTTGGACATGGACCCATTGACAGCCACTCTTTGAGTGTGGCCATCAAGCCAGTTCTTTATTCATCTGGTGGTCTACTCATCAAACCCATGTTTCACCAGCTTGGAGACCAGGATGTGGTGTGGGACAGTGTCAAAGGCTTTGCTCAGGTCCAGGTAAATGACATCAGTTGTTCACTCCTCATCTATTAATGCTGTGACCTGTTCATAGAAGGCCACCAGTTTTGTCAGGCAGGATCTGCCCTTGGTGAAGCCATGCTGATTGGACCCAGTCACCTCTTCACTATTCTCCTGTCTCAGTAGTGCCTCTGAGATCTTACCAGGCACAGAGGTGAGACTGACTGGCCTGTAGTTCCCCAGCTCTTCCTTCCTACCCTTTTTGAAAATGGGGGTTATGTTTCCCCTTTGATAGTCAGTGGGGACTTCACCGGACTGACAGGACTTTTGGAATATAATAGAGAGGAGTTTAGCAATCTCATCT
>VWZI01017922.1:23686-33991 GCA_013396835.1 Psilopogon haemacephalus
CATTGCCTCCAGCCAGCTGCAGGACCTTGCCCTTGGCCTTGTTGAACCTCCTGAGCTTGGCTTGTGCCCACCTCTGCAGCCTGCCCAGCTCCCTCTGGATGCCATCCCTGCCCTCCAGCCTGCCTGCTGCACCACACAGCTTGGGGTGCTCAGCAGACTCAATGCCTCTGCCCATGGCACCCACAGAGATGTTGAACAAGACTGGTTCCAGGACTGATCCCTGAGGGACTCCACTGGGCCATGGAGCCATTGGCAGCCACTCTGTGGGTGCAGCCGTCAAGACAGTTCTGGATCCATCTGGTGCTCCACCCATCACACCCCTGTGTCACCAGTTTGGAGACCAGGATGTGGTGTGGGACAGTGCCAAAGGCTTTGCTCAGCTCCAGGTCAATGCCATCAGTTGCTGCCCCTCATCTATTTATGTTGTGACCTGTCCACAGAAGGCCACCAGGTTTGTCAGGCAGGATCTGCCCTTGGTGCAGCCATGGCTGATTGGACCCAATCACCTCTGCACCATTCTCCATTTCTTAAACCTGTCCCCAGGAGAAGCTGCTAAGAGACTCTTCAATACTGCTTTTTTTCTTTTAGTTATTTTTTTTTAATGTCTTTTAGTGCTGCAGACCTGGAAGGGCTCTGGCTGGCTGCTCTGCAGAACCACAGGGCTGCCTGGAGCACAAACCCTGCAGCAATCACTCTTGGAATGATCACAGAACCATGGAACTGTAGGGTGTGGAAGGGACCTCCTAGAGATCTAGTCCACCTCCCCTGCTGACACAGGTCTGCCTGGGTCAGGTTGCATAGGATCACATCCAGGTGGGTTTTGAGTCTCCAGAGTCTCTCTGGGCAGCCTGCTCCACAGTGCTTCTGCAGCCTCCAAGTAATTTCTCCTTCAGTTCAAGTGAAACCTCCTGGGTTCCAGTTTGTACCTATTGCTCCTTGTCCTGTCACTGACCACCACTGAGAGGAACCCAGACCCAACCTCTTGCCCCCCACGGGTCATTTATCTCTTGCTGAGCACTGATCAGATGCCCTCTGGGGCTGCTCTTCTCCAGGCTAAACAGCCTCAGGGCTCCCAGCCTCTTCCCAGGCCCCTCAGCATCCTCAAAGCCTCTAATGGACTCTCTCCAGCAGTTTCCTGTCTCTCTTGAACTGGGGAGCCCAGCACTGGGCACATGGTGTTGTGTGACCGTGGTGGACAAGGCATCAGTCCCTGCACTTTCAGGGCATGCATGGCACAGGGCCGAGGGCTGTGACTTTGGACTGAGCTTTATGGGGAGCTCAGCAGAGTCTCCACTCAGCAGATCACCCAGAGGAGAAGGTTTGCAATTGGGTTGTGAACGATTAGCATGTGCTGTGCCCTGCTGCATGTGGAACCCAGGACAAACACCCTCCTGGTAAGAGCCTGTCCTGCAACAGCTCCTCCGAGTGCTTGCTGCTGTCAGTGGGGTCACAGAAGCCACCACCATGGTTGGTGTGAGCCAGCAGCAGACACCCTCCCCCTCTATTTCATTCCCAAAGTCCTCTTCAGTGCCTGTGCCCAGTGCCAAGCCCTCTTCTGCCTCCCATGCCAACCTGCTTGCACAGTAGCTGCTTCCCACATCTCCGACTGCCTCTGTCCCTTCAAACTGCTTCTTCTGAAGCCTGAATCCCAACTCCAGAGGAGTGCAACCTCCCCAGAAGCCAGCACAATGCCCCCAGAGAAGCATGCAGCAACCCAGGAGATGGCTTTGCATGCACAGCACAGAGTCTGCCCCAACCAGCCGGAGATGATGCACTGACTGAGCCACCAATGTTTTCTCCCCTAGATCATAGAATCATAGAATGGTTTAGGTTGGAAGAGACCTCAAAGCTCAGCCAGTTCCAACCCCTCCAACCCCCCTGTGCCATAGGCAGAGACACCTCCCACTAGAACAGGTCGCTCAAGACCTCATCCAGCCTGGCCTTGAACACCTGCAGGGAGGTTGTGGAGCACAGAATCTACCCGCAGGGAGGTGGTGGAGCACAGAAGCACCCAATGTGATCTTTGATCACATTGGGTNTCCTGTCATTACAAGACCTTGTGAACAGTCCCTCCCCAGCCTTCCTGTAGCCCCCTTCAGATACTGGAAGGTTGTTATAAGGTCTTCTCGAAGCCTTCTCTTCTCCAGGCTGAAAAGTTCCAACTCTCTCAGCCTGTCCTCATAGCAGAGCTGCTGCAGCCCTCTGAGCATCTTCATGGCCTCCTCTGGACTCTCTCCAGCAGTTCCATGTCCTTCTTGTGCTGGGGGCTGCAGAGCTGCAGACAGTGCTGCAGGTGGGGTGTGAGGAGAGCAGAGCCAAGGGGCACAATCCCCTCCCTTGCCCTGCTGCCCACAGCTGCTCTTGCTGCAGCCCAGCACACAGTTGCTGTCTGGGCTGTGTGTGAACACTGCAGGCTCATCTTGAGCTTCTCATCCCCCCAGACCTCTAGGTCCTGTTCCTCAGAGCTGCTCTCCAGCCACTCACCACCCAGCCTGGAGTTGTGCTTGGGATTGCACATGGGCAGGGAGCTTGGGCTGGTTCACAGCAGTTGCAGAAGGCAGGCATGTGAGGGGAATGTGTGCAGCAGCTTTCAGTGCTCCATCAAGGGCAGCAGCTTGGCAGGAGCCTGCCTGAAGCAGCAGCGAGCATCTCCCGCTCCCAGCACAGCCCTGCCGGTGACTAAGCAACTTTCCACCAGCCGAGCTGCAGCAGAGCTCAGGAGCCCAGCAGCAAACTGCAGATGCAAACCAGTAACACCACACTGGGCTTAACGTCCAGAAGGTCACAGATGAGTGTAATAGGCACTCTGATGTTGAGACTTGCAGCTTGCTTTCCAATCATCTGAGCTCTCTCTTCCATGTCTTAGAGCCTTAGAAGCCAGAAGCAGACTGTGCAATGAAAACACAGCAAAGCACCAATCTCATCTTCTTTCCTACTCCATATTTTCTCTACTCCTTATTTTCTCTATCCTAGAGCCTCAGAAGCCAGAATCAGACTGTGCAATGAAAACACAGCAAAGCACCAATCTCGTCTTCTTTTCTATTCCTTATTTTCTCTACTCCTTACTTTCTCTAGTCCTTACTTTCTACTCTTGGTGCCTTAGAAGCCAGAATCAGACTGTGCAATTAAAACACAGCAAAGCACCAATCTGATCTTATTTCCTACTCCCTGCCCTACTGCTTCACCTTCTCCTCCAAGCCCTTCACCACCCAGAAGCATTTGCCATTGCCTATCTGGGCTTTGGTACCAGTGTTTGCCCGCTGGGAGGTCAGCAGTGGTCCAGCTCTCCATCCTGCTCCGTTCAGCAGGCAAGGTCCCCAGAGCAGCTGGGTGCTCCTGGGGTGGCTGGGAACCAGCAGCAAGCTGCTGCAGACACCCTGCCCAGCTCCATGAGCACCAGTAACACCCAAGGCTTTTAGCACAATGCATCTGGAATGCCTGACAAGGCCTCTGCAGCTGGCACAGGACGAGCCCTGCATGTGCACAGGTGGCCCAGACAGCAACTGTGTGCTGGGCTGCAGCAAGAGAAGCTTTGGCAGCAGAGCAAGGGAGAGGATTGTGCCCCTTGGCTCTGCTCTCCTCACACCCCACCTGCAGCACTGTCTGCAGCTCTGCAGCCCCCAGCGCAAGCAGCACATGGAACTGCTGGAGAGAGTCTAGAGGAAGCCACGAAGATGATCAGAGAGCTGCAGCAGCTCTGCTATGAGGACAGGCTGAGAGAGTTGGGGCTTTTCAGCCTGGAGAAGAGAAGGCTTCCAGGAGACCTTAGAGCAACCTTCCAGTATCTGAAGGAAGGCTGGGGAGGGACTGTTCACAAGGTCTTGTAATGACAGGACGAGGGGGAATGGGTTCAAACTGGCAGAGGGGAGATTTAAATGGGATGTTAGGAGAAAGTTCTTCACAGTGAGGGTGGTGAGACACTGGTAGAGGTTGCCCAGGGAGGTGGTGGAGCACAGAAGCACCCAATGTGATCTTTGATCACATTGGGTGCTTCTGTGCTTCACCACCTCCCTGCAGGTGTTCAAGGCCAGGCTGCATGAGGTCTTGAGCATCCTGATCTAGTGGGAGGTGTCCCTGCCTATGGCACAGGGAGGGTTGGAACTGGCTGAGCTTTGAGGTCTCTTCCAACCTAAACCATTCTGTGATTCCACTTACTGTAACTGTCTCCTCATTACTCTGTTTAGCTTGGTACAGCTTAATCCAGCTAATTAGCAGCATCACCTGCAGCACACAGAGGCCCTGGTTCTGAAGGGCTATTGTGCTGCACTCAGTCTAATCCTTCTTAAACCACTCTGTGCTCCTACCCACCAATTTGCCAAGATTATATCCGTGTGGCACATCAACACCCAGGGCCCTGCAAGCCTTTGATGTCCCCGTGCTGGAGGGGAGGTGTCCAGAGCAGGCAGAGCTTTGGCTCCCTAGGGGCTGGAGCAGTTTGTCACAAGACTCTGGTGCCCAGAGGTACCAGGCACAGTGCCTGGAGGCAGCAGACACTCCCACAGCAAGATTAATGGGAGCCTTAACCAAAATTCCACCTCCCTATCACCATGCCACGGCTTTTATCAGGAGCAGGCAGTTTTCCTGGAGTTTCCAAAGCAGTGTCAAGTAGAGCATGGCTGGGGACAAGGCAAGGTCTCCTTCTCCACAAGGACCAGCTCCTGATGCTGTCCAAGGAGAGTAGCAGAACGCTGGGGTTGGAAGGGGCCTCTGGGAATCATCCACTCCAAACCCCACTGCTAAAGCAGGGCACCCACTGCAGCTTGCCCAGCATCACAATGGCCAGGAGGGTTTGGAATCCCTCCAGAGGAGATTCCACAACCTCTCACAGGATCACAGCATGGCAGGGGTTGGAAGGGACCCAAAGAGCTCATTGAATCATAGAATGGTTTAGGTTGGAAGAGACTTCAAATCTCAGCCAGTTCCAACCCCCCTGTGCCATAGGCAGGGACACCTCCCACTAGAACAGGTTGCTCAAGGCCTCATCCAACCTGGCCTTGAACATCTGCAGGGAGGTTGTGGAGTACAGAATGCACCTGCAGGGAGGTTGTGGAGCACAGAAGCACCCAATGTGATCAAAGATCACATTGGGTGCTTCTGTGCCAAACAACCTCACTGGGAAACCTGTGCCAGTGTCTCACCACCCTCACTGCAAACAACTTCCTCCTAACATCCAGTTTCAATCTCCCCTCTGCCAGTTTAAACCCATTCCTCCTCATCATCACCAGACCTTGTCAATAGTCCCTCTCCAGCCGTCCTGTAGCCCCCTTCAGATCCTGGAAGGCCACTCCAAGGTCTCCTGGCAGCCTTCTCTTCTCCAGGCTGCAGAGCCCCAACTCTCTCAGCCTGTCCTCACAGCAGAGCTGCTGCAGCCCTCTCAGCATCTTCATGGCCACTAAGGAAAAGCCTCAGTGCTCCACTACACAATGTCAGGGGTGTCCACAGAGCTCTCCCTGCACCCCACTTCTACCCTAGGTTCAGAGAAGCCTCAGTGTCCTGCAGCTCAGCTGCTGATGGAGACCAAGCAGAGCTGCAAGAGTTAGCCCAGCTCCCCACCACAGGTTAATGCCCTGCTCTGCCAGAAAGTACAACACCTAAACCCCAGCTCTGTTTTCAGAGGTGCTGCATTGTCTGCACTGAGTCCAAAGCCACCTGAGAAGCCCCACAAAGTGCTGAAACCCAGGGCACATTATTCCTCAGCCTGTATTTGTCACTCACACCCCCTGCTCAGCAAGGAGAACTGCAGAGCCCCCAGGGAACCACCTGAGCTGTGGCCCAGGCTGGAGCTGGGGTTGCAATCATAGCATCATAGAATCAGTCAGGGTTGGAATGCACCACAAGGATCAGCCAGTTCCAACCCCCCTGCCATGCCCAGGGACACCCTACCCTAGAGCAGGCTGCCCACAGCCTCTGCCAGCCTGGCCAAAAACACCTCCCTGGGCAGCCTGTGCCAGTCTCTCCCCACCCTTAAACACCTCCAGGGATCTGGCCCCAAACACCTCCCCGCAGGGGCAACCCATTCCAGCCTCTCACCACTCTCCTGCTCAACAACTTCCTCCTCACCTCCAGCCTCAATCTCCCCACCTCCAGCTTTGCTCCATCCCCCCCTAGTCCTGTCACTCCCTCAGAAGTCCCTCTCCAGCTTTTTTGTAGGTCCCCTTCAGATCCTGGAAGGCCACAAGAAGGGCAGTGGCAGTGGGCTGGAGGAAATCCTGCAGGCATGGCTCCGTTTCCCTGTGCCCTATTTCCACATCTGTGGAAGGGGGATAAGGAGCCAGCCTGCTGCAAGGTGCTGAGCCACTCAGAGTTATTATGGGAGCTGCAGAGGCTGCTATAAATACCTGGAGAAGGAGGGCACTCGGTGCCACGCTAACCCCACACAAAGTCTTTGCCTTCCAGAGATGAAGGCTTGAGAGAACTACAGGAAGCTGAGGGGGGGAAAAAAATTCCTCCCAGACCTTCATCCACAGCCACTGATGTTCCTTTGCAGGGCAGGGCAGGCTGATAGGGTGGGAAGGCAGGAGAATGGGGATCTGGGTGACCCTGGCTTCTGCAGGGAGAAGGTTGTGGTTACAGAAGCAAGTGGCAGGGCTCTGGAGTTTGATTTCAGGTTCAAATGAGGCCATGTTTGGACAGACTGCAGACCACTTTACCACTCTGGGCTACACCAAGTCCCCATCACATCACCCAAAGAGTGCAAAAAGGCTTTGGAAGAAATGCATCCCAAGCCTGCCAGGGCAGCTGCAGTCCCTTCCCTGCAGCAGGAGGGTGCTCAGCTCCTGCATTGCAGGGGCCTCCTGTTCCTTGGGTTGAGAGACTCTCCTGCAAGACCCAAGCAGATGCAGGCAAAACAAATGCAGGAAGCTGAAGGAAAAAGGGTGGAGATAAGCTGTGCCTGCACAGGTGGTGCAGAAAAGCTTGTCTGGAATGATGAACCTCCCTTTAGGTTAAGGAGCCTGCTGCTGTGGGCAGCTACAGCTGGCAAGGCTCTGCAGCACAGCCCTAAGCCAGCAAAGCAGGAAAAAGCAGGCTCAGACAGCAGCAGAGCTCCACCTGCTTGTACCTCCACTGCTGACAGTGATCTTCAGCCCTCTCCAGCTTGGTGAACCCCAAACAGCTCCTCCAAGGGGCTGCAGTAGGTTTGCTTTAGGCCACTTACTGTCCCCAGACGCTTGGAAGGAGCCCATGGACACCTTCTCCACTTACCAAGAGTGAAGAAGCTCCTCTCAGGAGGGGGTCTCAAGATTCCTGTAGGTCTCCCAGCATCAAAAGGATTTTGCAGGGCTAATCTCCTTTCTCCTCCAGGGCAGTCAGCATCAGCTTGTAAGTTAATCGGGCAGACAAGCAGCACAGGGACTTCAGGAGGAGTGTTGGGTTCCTCCCAAGCTGTGATGAGAGAGAGGAAGAGAGAGGTGAGGAAAGCTGGCAATAACCACAGCCCAGGGCTATTGCCATGATAGAATCCTAGAATCAGTCAGGGTTGGAAGGGACCACAAGGATCAGCCAGTTCCAACCCCCCTGCCATGCCCAGGGACACCCTACCCTAGAGGAGGCTGCCCACAGCCTCTGCCAGCCTGGCCAAAAACACCTCCAGGGATCTGGCCCCAAACACTTCCCTGCAGGGGCAACCCATTCCAGCCTCTCACCACTCTCATGCTCAACAACTTCCTCCTCACCTGCAATCTCAATCTTCCCACCTCCAGCTTTGCTCCATTCCCCCCTAGTCCTGGCACTCCCTCAGAGCATAAAAAGTCCCTCCCCAGCTTTTTTGTAGCCCCCTTCAGATCCTGGAAGGCCACAAGAAGGTCCCCTGGGAGCCTCCTCTTCTCCAGCCTGCACAGCCCCAACTCTTTCAGGCTGTGCTCACAGCAGAGCTGCTGCAGCCCTCTGAGCATCCTCGGGGCCCTTCTCTGCACACCTCCAGCATCTCCACATCCCTCTTGTCCCAGGGGCTCCAGCACTGGATGCACTACTCCAGGTGGGCTCTCAGCAGAGCACAGCAGAGGGGCAGAATCCCCTCCCTGGCCCTGCTGCCCACACTGCTCCTGCTGCAGCCCAGCCTCTGCTTGCCTTTCTGCCCTGCAAGTGCACACTGCTGCCTCAGCTTCAGCTCCTCCTCCACCAGCACCCCCAAGTCCCTCTCCTCAGGGCTGCTCTCCAGCCACTCCCTGCCCAGCCTGCATTGCTGCTTGGCATTGCCTCCAGCCAGCTGCAGGACCTTGCCCTTGGCCTTGTTGAACCTCCTGAGCTTGGCTTGTGCCCACCTCTGCAGCCTGCCCAGCTCCCTCTGGATGCCATCCCTGCCCTCCAGCCTGGCTGCTGCCCCACACAGCTTGGGGTGCTCAGCAAACTTGCTGAGGCTGCACTCAGTGCTTCTGCCCATGGCACCCACAGAGATGCAGAACAAGGCTGGGCCCAGGACTGGTCTTGGAGGTCTCTTCCAACCTGGCTGATTCTATTCCATTCCTGTTTCCCTCTTTATTTCATCAAAGAGTGAGCTTTCTTCTTTTGCTGACACAATTTGTCAACACAGGCAGCTGCCAGCAGAAAAAAGAAAAAAAAAAAAAAAAAAAGGAAAAAAAGGAAAAAAAAGGTGATCAAAGAATAGAAGGGAACTCTTATTTACTGCCTGATAGCAAGCTAAACTGCTGCTGGAGCTTTGTGTCAGCAGCTCCACGTTCAGTGCTTTTATCAGCACTTCAGCTGCAATGCACTCTTCAGCTCCAGACAGACAATTTAATAACCAGCAAGGAGGATTTCCCCTTCCCACCCAGCTCCTCTGACAGACAAAGCTCAGTGCCAATGGCAGGATGCAGAAAGTGTTACCTACAGTTTGGGATTAACCCCAGATCCAGTATTGGATTTGCAGCTGGTGTGGGAGGATGAGGAGCAGCACATCTGTGCTCCACAACCTCCCTGGGCAACCTGTGCCAGTGTCTCACTACCCTCAGCCTGTGCCAGTGTCTCACCACCCTCAACCTGTGCCAGTGTCTCACCACCCTCAACCTGTGCCAGTGTCTCACTACCCTCAACCTGTGCCAGTGTCTCACTACCCTCAACCTGTGCCAGTGTCTCACCACCCTCACTGCAAACAACTTCCTCCTAACATCCACTTTCAGTCTCCCCTCTGCCACTTCAAACCTGTTCCTCCTCTCATTACAAGACCTTGTCAATAGTCCCTCCCCAGCTCTCCTGTAGGTCTCTTCAAACACTCTAAGTCCATTCCAAGGTCTCCTGGAAGCCTTCTCATCTCAAGGCTCTCTCCAAGCAGGAGACAGTGGTGCAAGGCTGGGGGTGCTTCTGGTGGGCTTCTCCCTTCTTGGGAGAGGAGCAAAGGCAGCAGAAATGGTTGAAAATCTTAGATTCATAGAATGGGTTAGGTTGGAAGGGAGCTCAAAGCTCAGCCAGTTCCAACCCCCCTGTGCCATAGGCAGGGACACCTCCCACTAGAACAGGTTGCTCAAGACCTCATCCAACCTGGTCCTCAACACCTGCAGGGATGTTGTGGAGCACAGAAGCACCCAATGTGATCAAAGATCTCCTCTCAGCATCCTCGGGGTCCTGCTCTGCACACCTCCAGCATCTCCACATCCCTCTTGTCCCAGGGGCTCCAGCACTGGATGCACTACTCCAGGTGGGCTCTCAGCAGAGCACAGCAGAGGGGCAGAATCCCCTCCCTGGCCCTGCTGCCCACACTGCTCCTGCTGCAGCCCAGCCTCTGGGTTTCTCTTCTCCACGCTGAACTGACAGGCTCCATCAAGGCTTCAAGTTATACTGAATGCAGCCTGGTCAGGATTAGCAGTGCTCTCTGAGGTTCTGCTTCTCATTTTCTGTATGAAGTGTAAATAGTGGCCCCCAGTTAAGATGTTGTGAAGGAAGCACACCATGAGATGAGGCCACCTCCTCCCTCAGGACTACATCAAAGGCCAAGCTGCTTCCTTCAAAGGCAGGCAGAAGACTTCTTCTGGAGAATTCCACACCCTGACTCCTTGGCATATGTGAGAGGGAGGAGTTTTCCACTTGGGACTCAAGTGACTTGAAACGAATCAGATGTTGAACCATACAGGTCTGGGGCTTGTTGAGGCTGTAAACCTCTTTTATTCCATACAAAGCCAAGAAAGCAGGAGCTGCCTGCCCAGGAGCTGTAGGCCAGCCTGGAGTACCCCATCCAGTTCTGGAGGGATGTGGAGATGCTGGAGGTGTGCAGGGAAGGGCCCCGAGGANAGCCTCATCTGACCTGGCCTTGAAGACCTCCAGGGAGATTGTGGAGCACAGAATCCACCTGCAGGGAGGTTGTGGAGCACAGAA
>VWZI01017922.1:39202-51330 GCA_013396835.1 Psilopogon haemacephalus
GGGGGACAGGCTCTGCTCACTGCTCCCTGGGATAAGCCAAGGAGCAATGGATGGAAGCTGCAGCACAGGAGGTTGCAGCTCAACACAAGGGAGAACTTCTTGACTGGGAGTGGTCCCAGAGCAGTGGCACAGTGTGGTCATTTGAGGTTAATTGGGATATTTTAATAAGAGAAATTAGGCTATAGGCTGAGAAAGGCAAACATTGATGATGTCTCCTTCACTCATAGGTTTGCTGACAGATACAAAAGTAAGAACCCAAACATAGATAAGGCAGAACTGCTCTGGTCTGAGCTCTGGACTGTTGCTCCCTCTCCCTTCCCCTGCCTTCCAGCTGGATCTGTGTAATCCAAATAACCAATTCCTGCTTCTAACCCCCCCTGGTTGATCTCCCCTGCTTGCCTGGCATGTAAGACAGATACTGGGATAAGATTGGGTGGTGGGGGGAAGGTGGAAGGGTGGTTGGGAACCCCTCCTGGGGACTCTGATCTCTGGGCTGTGGGGTTTCTGCGTTACCTTTTTACTGTACCTAGCTGTAAATATCTGTAATATATTGTAAATATCTGCTTGTGTATTGTGCTGAGCTGTGACTAGAAAGCTTCATTCAGTAACTTCCAGCTGGCTGAGTCTAGTCTGAGTGATTTCAAAAGTGGGGGGGGGAGGGGGGGCAGGGAACTCACCCAGAGAGGTTGTGGAGTCTCCTTCTCTGGAGCCTTTCCAGGCCTGTCTGGATGTGTTGCTGTGTGCCCTGAGCTAGATTGTCTGGTCCTGCTCTGGCAGGGTGGGTTGGACTTGATGATCCCTTTGGGTCCCTTCCAACCCCTGACATCCTGTGAACCTGTGATCAAATCCAAGCATCAACCCAACCCCCCTACAGCCACTGAATCCTTGCAAGACTTTGAATCAATCCAGCCTGAGGAAAGGAGCCTCAGTAAAAAAAAAAAAAAACAAACTTGGGCTGGGTCTGGATTTGGAGACCTGAATTTTGCTTTCTCAAAGTCAAGACCAGCCTACAGGTCTGGATCTTGTCCCTGATTTTTGTTCCCAGATCGGATTTTCTTCTTTCCAAATCAGCCACAAACAGCAGAGTTTAATCTCATCAAGGAGCACTTTTAAAACCTGTAATCAGGCTCCAGGGGTGACTGCCTGCTCCAGCCTCCAAATTACGGTGGCTCTGTGGCAGAAATGCCAACAGCCAGAGCTGCTGATGAGCTGAACACACCTTGCTGGGGGACCTGTGTGGATAGTTCAGCTCCTCTGCTTCTGCTTCTGCTTTTTCAAGAGGGATGTGGAGATGCTGGAGGTGTGCAGAGCAGGGCCCCGAGGATGCTGAGAGGGCTGCAGCAGCTCTGCTGTGAGCACAGCCTGAAAGAGTTGGGGCTGTGCAGGCTGCAGAAGAGGAGGCTCCCAGGGGACCTTCTGGTGGCCTTCCAGGATCTGAAGAGGGCTACAAATAAGCTGGGGAGGGACTTTTGAGGCTGTGAGGGAGTGAGAGGAGTGGGGGGAATGGAGCAAAGCTGGAGATGGGGAGATTGAGACTGGAGCTGAGGAGGAAATTGCTGAGCATGAGAGTGGTGAGAGGCTGGAATGGGTTGCCCCTGCAGGGAGGTGTTTGGGGCCAGATCCCTGGAGGTGTTTTTGGCCAGGCTGGCAGAGGCTGTGGGCAGCCTGCTCTAGGGTAGGGTGTCCCTGGGCATGGCAGGGGGGTTGGAACTGGCTGATCCTTGTGGTCCCTTCCAACCCTGACTGATTCTATGATTCTATGAAGCTGCTGTGTTTGAAGGCTGGACCTAAGATCTGGTAGCAGATCCACAGCTGTGAACTGCCTAAAGCCATGGAATGGTTCGGCTTGGAAATGACCTCGAGTCACTGAGCCCAACCATCAACCCAGCCCCGCTGAGCACTCAAAAACATGCCCCAAAGGGACACTTCTACACAATTTTTTAACGCCTCCAGGGATGCTGTCTCCACTACCTCCCTGGGCAGCCTATTCCAATGCCTGACCACTTGTGCAGCAAAGAAATTGTTCCTCTCTCTCCTCTCTAAACTCAGACCTGAAGCAGGCAACCTCACACCCGAAGCAAACCTCTGAGTCTTTATAGAGTGAGGCATGAAACCATAGAAGAGCTTCCTGAACCCAGGCAGAACTGATTCAGCTGAAACATCCTCAGCCTCCTCTTTGCCTCTCCACAGCTGCTGCTGATGGCTCTCCCAGGGCTTTGCTGCAGAAGAAAGTTGTGCTGCTTGCAGAACCTAACACAAATCCATAAACCAATGCAGTTCAGCTGGAGTGAGGACTGCCTGGACACTGATTTCCATATAAAGTAGCTTATTATGGGTTAGTCAAATGTGTTCCCAACCACAGCAGGGGGGGGAAAAAAAAAAAAATTGCATTACTGGCATTGATTTGAATGTCCAGGTTGGTTGTAGTGAGATGGCTTCCTCCTGTGGATGATCTCTGCTATGAGGACAACACACAAAGAAGCCAGCACAGAGAGCTCCATCTCTGGCTGCAGATGAATCTTCTGTTGTCCCTGCAAGACCTCATCTTGGGCTCCAAGACTTGCCCCACGCTCTGGGATATGGCTGCACAGTCAGGGTGAACATGCTGATGCTGCACCCAATAGCACAGAATGCACTGGGGTGGAAGGGACCCTCCAAGGTCCTCCAAGGGCTGCAGCATCTTTGCTATGAGCACAGGCTGAGGGAGCTGGAGGTGTTCAGCCTGGAGAAGAGAAGACTCCAGGTGGACCTTAGAGCAGCCTGCTAGTACAGAATCTCAGAGATAACCAGGTTGGAAAAGACCTTTAAGATCATAGAGTCCAACCTGAAGGGATCCTGCAGGAAGGCTGCAGAGGAACTTTTCCTGAGGGTGTCTAGAGACAAGCCAAGGGGAATTAAAACAGGTTGGAAAAGACCTCTGAGATCATCGAGTCCAGCCTGAAGGGATCCTGCAGAGGGACTTTCACTGAGGGTGTCTAGAGACAGGCCAAGGGGAATTAAAACAGGTTGGAAAAGACCTCTGAGATCATTGAGTCCAGCCTGAAGGGATCCTGCAGGAAGGCTGCAGAGGGACTTTTCCTGAGGGTGTCTAGAGACAGGGCAAGGGGGAATGGTTTGAAGCTGAGGTGGAGCAGGGTTAGGCTGGAGCTGAGGATGAAATTCTTCAGTGTGAGGTTGGTGAGAGTCTGGAATAGGCTGCCCAGGGAAGCTGTGGATGGTTCCTGCCTGCGGCTGTTCAAGGCAAGGTTGGATGAGACCTTGAGCAGTTTAGTCTAGCTGAGAGGTGTCCCTGCCCATGGTGGGGAGAGGTATCTCTGAGGTCCCTTTGCAGTCCAAGCCACTCAGGTGAGGTTCAAGCCAAGAGCGACTTGAAAATCCATCTCAGACAGGTGCTGTCACCTGGGGCTGACACCCACACTGAAGATTATTTTCACAAAGCAGAGGAACTGGGAGCAGGGATCCTTTCCCCAAGGACCAGAGCAAGGAACAAGTGGAAATAATTATTCTGGGGAGCAAGCAACTGAAATTCCTGTTCCCAGAGACTGCTTTAGCCACAAGCTAGCGGAGAGATGAAAAACTGCCGGCGGAATGAAAAGTGCTGGAAGCAGCAGAAATGCCTGCAACTGAAAGGTTAGCAACTGGGGAAGGGGGGAAAAAAAAAGAAAAAGAAGAAGAAAAATAATAAACCATCCTGCAGAATGCCCATTCTCAGGAAAAAAAAAAAAACCACACACACACAAAAAAAAAACACCAAAAAAACCCACAAAAAAACCACAAACCCAAAACCCAGCACAGCCTGGTTAAAAGAAATCATTCCCAGCAATTTTCTTTACTCCCAAGTTAGAGCCTGCATGTTCCCCTTGCAGCTGAGTAAGGGAGGCTTTTTGCTGATGCAGAAGACATCCTCAGCAGTGCCTTTTTGGTACCATGCAGAGAGAATTAGGTGCAAGGTTCCAGGTAGTAAGAAGGGAGCCTGTGCACGGCTGCTGCCTCCCTGCAGCACCCCGCGAGGAATGAGCGCAGCCTGCAGGACAGGAGGCTCCCAGGTGACCTTCTGGTGGCCTTCCAGGATCTGAAAGGGGCTACAAAAAAGCTGGGGAGGGACTTTTGAGGCTGTCAGGGAGTGACAGGACTAGGGGGAAAGGAGCAAAGGTGGAGGTGGGGAGATTCAGATTGGAGGTGAGGAGGAGGTTGTTGAGCATGAGAGTGGTGAGAGGCTGGAATGGGTTGCCCAGGGAGGTATCCTGATAAGCTCAAGGGGCACAGAAAGAGCTCATCACCTCGGAGGATCAGCAGCTATTGAAGGTGGTGAAGCCTTGCCCAAGCCTGTGTCACATGCTCAGAAAGGTCAGGCACAGTGAGTGAGTGGCTGGAGAGCAGCCCTGAGGAGAGGGACTTGGGGGTGCTGGTGGAGGAGAAGCTGAAGCTGAGGCAGCAGTGTGCACTTGCAGGGCAGAAAGGCAAGCAGAGGCTGGGCTGCAGCAGGAGCAGTGTGGGCAGCAGGGCCAGGGAGGGGATTCTGCCCCTCTGCTGTGCTCTGCTGAGAGCCCACCTGGAGTAGTGCATCCAGTGCTGGAGCCCCTGGGACAAGAGGGATGTGGAGATGCTGGAGGTGTGCAGAGCAGGGCCCCGAGGATGCTGAGAGGGCTGCAGCAGCTCTGCTGTGAGCACAGCCTGAAAGAGTTGGGGCTGTGCAGGCTGGAGAAGAGGAGGCTCCCAGGGGACCTTCTGGTGTCCTTCCAGGATCTGAAAGGGGCCTACAAAAAAGCTGGGGAGGGACTTTTGAGGCTCTGAGGGAGTGACAGGACTGGGGGGAATGGAGCAAAGCTGGAGGTGGGGAGATTCAGCCTGGAGGTGAGGAGGAAGTTGTTGAGCATGAGAGTGGTGAGAGGCTGGAATGGGTTGCCCCTGCAGGGAGGTGTTTGGGGCCAGATCCCTGGAGGTGTTTTTGGCCAGGCTGGCAGAGGCTGTGGGCAGTCTGCTCTAGGGTAGGGTGTCCCTGGGCATGGCAGGGGAGTTGGGACTGGCTGATCCTTGTGGTCCCTTCCAACCCTGACTGATTCTATGAACTGCCAACCCAACACTACCATGCCCACCAGACCATGTCCCAAAGTGCCATCTCCACATGCTTTTGCACACCTCCAGGGATGGGGAGTCCACGTGCTGTATTCCATGCTCCCATCAGAAGCTGCTCCTCTGGCATGCCCATGTGTTTGTGCAACCACAGGCTCACAGGATGCCAGGGGCTGAAAGGGACCCAAGGAGATCGAGTCCAACCCCTCTGCCAGAGCAGGACCATCCAATCTAGCACAGATCACAGAGGAACACATCCAGACAGGCCTGGAAAGGCTCCAGACAAGGAGACTCCACAACCTCTCTGGGCAGCCTGTGCCACTGCTCTGGGACCCACACAGGCAAGAAGTTGCCTCTTGTCTTGAGCTGCAACCTCCTGTGCTGCAGCTTCCATCCATTGCTCCTTGCCCTAATGACAGTGATGGTTGGAAGGACTCTGCTGTGAGGCCAGGCTGGGCCTCATGAGCTCATTGTGTAGAGCTCTGAAGAAAGCAATAGTTTTATGTAAGGAAGTAGAAATCCCAGGCTCATAAGATATCAGGGGTTGGAAGGGACACAAGGAGATCATTGACTCTGACCCCACTGCCAGAGCAGGACCAGACAATCTAGCTCAGGGCACACAGCAACACATCCAGACAGAGTCTGCAAAGGCTCCAGGCTAGGAGACTCCACAACCTCTCTGGGCAGCCTGTGCCACTGCTCTGGGACCCTTCCAGTCCAGAAGTTGCCTCTTGTGTTGAGCTGCAACCTCCTGTGCTGCAGCTTCCATCCATTGCTCCTTGGCCTATCCCAGGGAGCGAGTGAGCAGAACCTCTGTGCGTGTGTGTGTCCCAGATATTTATAAACATTGATCAAATCCCCTCTCAGTCTTCTTTTCTGCAGACTAAGCAGCCCCAGGTCCCTCAGCCTCTCCTCATAAGGGCACTCTGAGACTGTTCCAGCTACCAACCGCGCGTCGCTCGCAGCTCCCACCAAGAATCGTCTTCAGGGCACAGCAGAGAGTGGCCCTGCCTGGAGCTCCTGTCTGCAGAGTCCTCTTCCTGCATCTGTAAATAGCAAATCACCACCTCACTTCCCCGCTGGGCTCTTTGCTGAAGCTGTCACCATGACTCAGATCCCCCTGATCAGTCCCCCCCCGGCCCCGGCGCGGGGACGTTCCCCATATACCTGATGCGGCACCATCGAGCGTTAAGCGCCTTAGGCTTGTATCACCTCAAGCTGCTTAGCAGCACTGATGTGCTCTTGAAGGACCTGACATGTGAAGCAGAGGGATTACAATTGAAGGTCTCAGAGCTCCGAAGCACTCCAGGTAGGAGAGAGGGGCCGCAGGGCTTTGATGACCAGGGAGAAAAATCAAGTGGCAGGCGCTGGAGGAGTGTCAGAGAGGACAGCGAGGACACAGGGCAGGCTGTGCCACACTGCACTGATCCTGCACCGTGCCCTGCAGTCTAAGCATCAACCTTCTGCCAGCACATCCTGCCCCCTCCCTTGGCAAAACTGTAAACCCAAATGCTGCCTCCTTCTTCTGCTTGGGCGCAGAGGGCTGGAGCACCAATCCTGCAAAGACAGGCTGAAGGATTCAGGGTGTTCAGCCTGGAGGAGAGGATGTTAGGAGGAAGTTGTTTCCAGTGAGTGTGGGCAAGACACTGGCACAGGTTGCCCAGGGAGGTTGTGGAGCACAGAAGCACCCAATGTGATCTTTGATCACATTGGGTGCTTCTGTGCTCCACAACCTCCCTGCAGGTAGCTGGGTTCTGTGCTCCACAGCCTCCCTGCAGCTGGGTTCTGTGCTCCACAGCCTCCCAGCAGCTGGGTTCTGTGCTCCACAGCCTCCCTGCAGCTGGGTTCTGTGCTCCACAGCCTCCCTGCAGGTGTTCAAGACCAGGTTGGATGAGCCCTTGGGCGACCTGATCTAGTGGGTGGTGTCCCTGCCTATGGCAGGAGATTGGAACTGGCTGAGCTTTGAGGTCCTTTCCAACCTAACCCATTCTATGATATTTACAATGCAGAACAGATATTTGTAGATATATACAGTAAAATGTAAAAGAGAACCACCACAGCCCTCCCAGAGAACAAAATCCCTAAGAGGGGTCTCTAACCACCCCTACCACCTTCCCCAATCTTCTCTCACCAGCTGTTTGATGCAGCAGATAGGTGAAGGTAGATCAGCCAGGGGGGGTTAGCAGCAGGAAAGAAGTTAGTGGAACTATTCAGATTCAGCTACAAAAGGCAGGGAGAAAAGAGCCATGCAAGAGCAGCCACAGCCCAAAGCAGTCTGAAGCACTCTGACTTATCTATATTTGGGTTACAACTCTTAAAACATTTTTTTTTTCTTCCTCAGTAAAGCTATGAGTGAAGTAGCATCATCAGTGCTTGCCTCTCTCAGCCTATAGCCTCATTTCTCATTCAAATCCTCCAGTTAGTTCAAACCAGCACAGCTGGAGAAGAGAAGGCTCCAGGGAGACCTTAGAGCTGCATTTCACTGTCTGAAGGGGACCTACAGGAAGGCTGGGGAGCAACTGTGGTGCAGTGGTTTGAAACTGGAGCAGGGGAGATTTAGGTTGAACATCAGGAGGAAGTTGGGCACCATGAGGGTGGGGAGAGACTGGAAGAGGTTGCCCAGGGATGTGGCTGAGGCCCTGTCCCTGGAACCATTCAAGATCAGACTGAATGTGGCTCTGGGCAGCCTGCTCTAGTTGGAGGTGTCTCTGCTGCTTGCAGTGTCCCTGAACCTTGAGGGTCCCTTCCAACCCCATGCAATCTGTAACTCTTTGCTTTAGAAGCAGACTGCTGAAGAAAGTTGTTTCTCATAGCAAAAGGCTCTCAATTTCCAGGCTTTATTATCATCACTGCAATGACTGCAACTCCACCAGCAGCCTAATCAAGCTCTCAGCCTCCCAGAACGGCACTGCTCCTGCACTCATCAAAGCCTGCCTTGTTTGCAGCTCCAGTCTCCAGCTCACCTGCTCACTCTTGGCTCTGCAGATAGCTGCCAGGCCCTCCTGGTTCATTGCCTGGATAAATCTTTCATGGGCTGCGCACTCTGAACGTGAAAGGAGTAAAAGATTCTTTTGATCAGTCACTTGGAATATTTCCTCTGTCCTTTAAAAATGAATGCAAGGCAGCAGACAGGCAGCAGCAAGGCAGTTCAGCTGAATAAACTGGTAAACAGGGACTGAAGGGGCTCCTGGTACACAGAAACAGAGAATGGTCAGGGTGGGAAGGGATCTTCTTTACAGTGCTGTCAAACCACTGGAGCTGAGCAAAGCCTTTGGCACTGTCCCACACCACATCCTGGTCTCCAAGCTGGGGACACATGGGTGTGATGGGTGCAGCACCAGATGGATGCAGAACTGGCTTGATGGCTGCACCTACAGAGTGGCTGCCAATGGCTCCATGGCCCAGGGGAGTCCCTCAAGGATCAGTCCTAGGCCCAGCCTTGTTCAACATCTCTGTGGGTGCCATGGGCACAGGCACTGAGTGCAGCCTCAGCAAGTTTGCTGAGCACCCCAAGCTGTGTGGGGCAGCAGGCAGGCTGGAGGGCAGGGATGGCATCCAGAGGGAGCTGGGCAGGCTGCAGAGGTGGGCACAAGCCAAGCTCAGGAGGTGCAACAAGGCCAAGGGCAAGGTCCTGAAGCTGGGGGGAGGCAATGCCAAGCACCAATCCAGGCTGGGCAGTGCCTGGCTGGAGAGCAGCCCTGAGGAGAGGGACTTGGGGGTGCTGGTGGAGGAGAAGCTGAAGCTGAGGCAGCAGTGTGCACTTGCAGGGCAGAAAGGCAAGCAGAGGCTGGGCTGCAGCAGGAGCAGTGTGGGCAGCAGGGCCAGGGAGGTGATCCATGGCAGAGAGTTTGGAACCAGATGATCCTTTTGGTCCCTTCCAACCCTGATTGATTCTATGAACCAAAGGGAATTGCCCTTCCCCTGCTAACACCTGGCCTCTGCTGCCAGCTTTGGGGATGAAATGTCCTTGTAGATGCAGCCCAAGGTCCCCACTCAAGCTGAGCTGTTTGGAGCCAGTGGTGATACTGCAGCTTGCTGGCAGGTACCATACACCACACATCTCTGGTCTCAGGTGCCCTTGAGACCAGAGCAGATACAAATCACTTCATGCTCAGCATTTCCCCAATAAATCACCTGCTGGTGGGGGTTGGAGGGGACCTCTGGAGATCACCCAGTCCAACCCCAATGCCAGAGCAAGGTCACCCAGGGCAGGTCACACAGGAACACCCCAGGTGAGTTTGGAAAGCCTCTAGAGAAGGAGGCTCCACAGTCTCTCTGGGCAGCCTGCTCCAGCACCCTTACTGTAAAGAAGTTTTTCTTCATGTTGAGGTGGAACCTCCTCTGTCCCAGTTTGTAACCATCACCCCTTGTGACATTGTTAAAAAGAGACTACCCTTTTCTTCTTGACACCTACGCTTTGGATATGGATAAGCATTAATAAGATGTCTCAGGCTGCTCTTCTCTAGACTAGAATTACAGAATCAGTCAGGATTGGAAGGGACCACAAGGATCAGCCAGTTCCAACCCCCTGCCATGCCCAGGGACACCCTACCCTAGAGCAGGCTGCCCACAGCCTCTGCCAGCCTGGCCAAAAACACCTCCAGGGATCTGGCCCCAAACACCTCCCTGCAGGGGCAACCCATTCCAGCCTCTCACCACTCTCATGCTCAACAACTTCCTCCTCACATCCAATCTGAATCTCCCTACCTCCAGCTTTGCTCCATTCCCCCTAGTCCTGTCACTCCCTGATAGCCTCAAAAGTCCCTCCCCAGCTTTTCTGTAGCCACCTTCAGATCCTGGAAGGCCACCAGAAGGTCCCCTGGGAGCCTCCTCTTCTCCAGCCTGCACAGCCCCAACTCTTTCAGGCTGTGCTCATAACTAGCCCCAGATCTCTCAGCATCACAGACACCTTCCAGCTCCTCCCTCAAATATTGCCCTGAATTCTGCCCTGCCCATACCCAATTCAGGAGCAAGAACTCTGCTTGAAACCATCAACAAACAAGATTTTTTTTTCTCCCTTCTGGTGTGGCTTTTGTTTTGTATTCTTACCAAGGGAGCCAGCTGCAACAAGCAGCAGCACCCAGTGCTGGTTAAAGCTCCTTTCGAGGCCATTTAAAGACCTTCTCTCTCTCTCTCTCTCTCTCTGGACTCGTTCATCCTTACAAAGTGTAAATGGTTAAGCCTACCTGGAGCCTTATCCTGACTTCCTCCCTGGGGTGGTCTGAGCTGCCCCCCAGGTGTCATCTTTAGCCCCCTCCCACATCCTGCCAAGAGTGCTATAAAAGGGGATGGACATTTTTGTCTTCTCTCTCTCTCTTGGTCCCTCCTGCCTGTCCAGCACCTCGCTGCTCTGCTGCTGCTCACCACCTGCTCTCCAGCAAACACGTGGGGGAAGCAACCATTGTTTTTGGAACTCCAACTCCACTGCATTTCACCATCAGTCCTGCATCCTTCTGCCTCCACCCCAAAATCATCGATCCTCAGCACTTGGCCTCAGCTCCCTTTTCACGGGTTGCATTTTTTGTGTATTTTGCTGCCTTTCCTCCCCTTTATCATCTATAATCCCCCTCCCATTCTCCACACCCTGTCTTTTGGTTGCCTTTTCCCCATCCTATGGATCTCCCCTTACCTCCTATTTATTGTTAAAGTTTTCTCTTTTTGCTTCCAACTGGAATCGAGTATTTATGGAGCTCTGGAGCTCGGTGGGGAGGGAGCAGCTTAAACCCAACACACAAGGCATAGAATCATAGTATGGTTTAGGTTGGGAGGGAGCTCCAAGATCAGCCAGTTCCAACCCCCCTGTGCCATAGGCAGGGACACCTCCCACTAGATCAGGTCGCTCAAGACCTCATCCAGCCTGGACTTGAACACCTCCAGGGAGGTTGTGGAGCACAAAATCCACCTGCAGGGAGGTGGTGGAGCCCAGAAGCACCCAATGTGATCAAAGATCACATTGGGTGCTTCTGTGCTCCACAACCTCCCTGGGCAACCTGTTCCAGTGCCTCATCACCCTCACTGTGAAGAACTTTGTACTAACACCCAGTTTCAATCTCCCCTCTGCCAGTTTGAACCCATTCCCCCTCCTCCTGTCATTACAAGACCTTGTGAACAGTCCCTCCCCAGCCCTCCTGTAGGCTCCCTTCAGATACTGGAAGGTTAAGCAAAAAGCAAAGCACTCAGAACATCCAAAGCATAACCACAGTCAGATGTGTCTGGACAGAAATAGCAACTTCTAACCCAAGAATCTGCCTCTGGAGTCTGTTCAGTGAGCCCTCCAGTAGGCAATATTTCAAGGCAGAGAATGATAGCATAATTTCTCTTTTGTTTGAGGCAGGCACGGAGCAGATGTGTCATAAGGCACGAAGAAAGAACACGAAGAGACCTCAGTGAGCCAAAATGAAAGGGCTGCATTATAGACCAAACCCCCTTGCTCCATCTAAAGCCATCACAAAGCTGTTGACTTCAGTGGCCAAGGATTTGAGGACACAGCTCCCACCAAACACCACAGATTTCCAGCACCACACTGCACAAGCTGAGCCCTTGTTTTTCTCTTTTTAACTGGTTTTTGGTTTTTTTTTTTTCTTTTCCTGTAAATGACTGAGCATCTTCATGCTCCAGAGCTGCAGGATCCAACCATATGCCTATGGCAGAGCTCAGGGAGAATCCCTGACTTGAGGATGTGGATGTTGCAGGGCTCAGCAGGGGCTTCCAACAACCCCCAAACTACTAGGATGGAAAAACTCTGCCTGTGAGCACACCTGGGATTTGGTGGCATTGGAATTCCAATCGTTCACTAATAAGGCAAACAATTAATGCTTTAAAGAACTGACACCAAAGAGTGCCCTCAAGAGCAGCTTGGTCACAACCCTCGACAGGGAGGCACTAACACTACCTGCTCACAGTGCCTCCTGTTCCACCAATGACCTCTCCCAGGGCATGGCTGTGGGTGGCTGAAGCACTCTCCTCAGGGCCTGATTTCAGAGAATCACAGAATGCTTTAGGTTGGAAGAGACCTCAAAGCTCAGCCAGCTCCAACCCCCCTGTGCCATAGGCAG
>VWZI01017922.1:57690-74769 GCA_013396835.1 Psilopogon haemacephalus
CTGGCAGCCTTCTCCTCTCCAGGCTGCACAGCCCCAACTCTCTCAGCCTGTCCTCAGAGCTGCTGCAGCCCTCTCAGCTGCATCTTGGTGGCCTCCTCTGCACTGGCTCCAACCCTTGCATGTGCTGCTTGTGCTGGGGGCTGCAGATCTGCAGACAGTGCTGCAGGTGGGGTGTGAGGAGAGCAGAGCCAAGGGGCACAATCCCCTCCCTTGCCCTGCTACCCACAGCTGCTTTTGCTGCAGCCCAGCACACAGTTGCTGTCTGGGCTGCACTCACACTGCAGCCTCATCTTCAGCTTTGCACCAGCCCAGACCCCCAGGTCCTGTTCCTCAGGGCTGCTCTCAGCCATTCCCCACCCAGCCTGGAGTTGTGCTTGGGACTGCACCCACCCAGGTGCAGGACCTTACACTTGGCCTTGTTGAATGCCATGAGGTTGTCCTGGTCACTCCTCTCCAGCCCATCCAGGTCCCTCTGGATGGATCCCTGCCCTCTAGCAACTCAACTGTGCCACACAGCTTGGTGCCAGCTGCACCCTTGCTGAGGCTGCTCTCAATTCCTCTGTCCATGTCACTGACAAAGATGTTGCCCAGCACTGGTGCCAGCACTGACCCCTGAGGGACACCACTTGGCACTGCTCTCCAGGTGGCCGTTGTGCCCTTGATCCCCACTCTCTGTGTGCCACTCTGCAGCCAATTCCTCATCCAGCAGTGCTCCAGACACCTCCTCAGCTGTCCTGACAGAACCTGACTGCTCAACACTAAGCACTTCACAGTCTCTCTACCTGAGCCTGCCTTTTCCCCTGGAATAACTGAACGCTGCCGTAGCCAGCAGGGAATCCTCCTTTCCTCCTGCACGTTAAGGGACCTCCTCAGCTCTAAATACTTAAAAGGTTTGTTTGTTTGACAGACGAATTAACTGTCTGCCAGCAGAAGCCCTGCCACAGGGCAGCGACAGATCCATCTCCTCAAGCTGTGTGATTCAGCTGCTGGCAGCCCCCGGCCAGGGCGCTGCAATTAGTGGCGTTTATCTGCGCCGAGCTGAGCAGTCCCAGCGGGAGGGCTCACACCGCTGCACCTCGGCACACTCGGGAAGATCTGAGCCTCACGGATCTGGCTTGGGACTCTGCTGGGATGAGGCATCCTCAGGGAACCCAGATCTGAAGGCAGCAGCAGCAGCAGCAGCAGCAGTGGCGCAGCGTTTGATGCTTCTGATGAATAATGTGGGTAGGATGAACCTGAAGGCAAAGCTGCTCCCAGCTCCGACTGGGCACTCCCCAGCAGCAGCTTCTGATGCATAATGTGGGTAGGATGAACCTGAAGGCAAAGCTGCTCCCAGCTCCGACTGGGCACTCCCCAGCAGCAGCTTCTGATGCATAATGTGGGTAGGATGAACCTGAAGGCAAAGCTGCTCCCAGCTCCGACTGGGCACTCCCCAGCAGTAGCTCACACCCACAGCCCTGCTCCCTCTGGACCTGCTGCAGATCCTGATGTGGTGCCTCTAGCTGCTGGAGGCCAGGGAATGATGTTCACAGGCAGCACAAATGCCCTGGGATGAACACTTTTAAAATGTTCTCCAGGACTGCTCCCAGGTGACCTTATTGTGGTCTTCCAGGATCTGAAGGGGCCTGCAAAAAAGCTGGGGAGGGACTTTTGAGGCTCTGAGGGAGTGACAGGACTAAGGGGAATGGAGCAAAGCAGGAGGTGGGGAGATTCAGCCTGGAGGTGAGGAGGAAGTTGTTGAGCAGGAGAGTGGTGAGAGGCTGGAATGGGTTGGCCCTGCAGGGAGGTGGTTGGGGCCAGATCTCTGGAGGTGTTTTTGGCCAGGCTGGCAGAGGCTGTGGGCAGCCTGATCTACGGTACGGTGAGGAGAGGATCAGAGCCTATGATGAGATAAAAAGCTGGGATCCAGTTGTTCATACAGCAATTGACAGTGCTGCTCTGGAAAGCCTCATCCAGGGTAGGATGTCCCTGGGCATGGCAGGGGGGTTGGAGCTGGCTGATCCTTGTGGTCCCTTCCAGCCCTGACTGATTCTGTGATTCTATGACTGTTTTAGATCATTATACAGAATCCCACAGAAGTGATTATGAACTGTTTAATATCAATGAACCAAAGCCCCATGAGGAGCTATAAACCCAAAATCTCTGTATCCATCAGTACTTCCTTAATTAATCCCACTATCCTAGCAAGCTTGGTGTATTGCATTTCCTAATTAATTAAAACATGAAGCATCCCAGTCCACTGTTTAAGAATCCAGTTGAAGCCACATGCAGCTGGCAGCCAGTCACTTGTGGTGTGCCCCAGGGATCAGTGCTGGGCCCCATCCTGCTCAATGTGTTTATTCATGATCTGGATGAGGGGACTGAGTCCAGCATCAGTGAGTTTGCAGATGACACCAAGCAAGGAGCAGCTGTGGAGCTGCTGGAGAGTAGGAGGAGCCCTGCAGAGGGACCTGGCCAGGCTGGATGGGTGGGCAGAGGCCAATGGGGTGAGATTGAACAAGGCTAAGTGCAGGGTTCTGCACTATGGCCACAGCAACCCCAGGCAGTACTACAGGATGGGGACAGAGTGGCTGAGAGCAGCCAGGCAGAGAGGGACCTGGGGGTGCTGGGAGAGAGGAGCTGAAGAGGAGCCAGCAGTGTGCCCAGGTGGGCAGCAGAGCCAATGGCATCCTGGGCTGGAGCAGGAGCAGTGTGGCCAGCAGGAGCAGGGAGGTTCTTCTGCCCCTGTGCTGGCACTGCTCAGGACACACCTTGAGTGCTGTGTCCAGTTCTGGGCCCCTCAATTGCAGAGAGATGTTGAGGGGCTGGAAGGTGTCCAGAGAAGGGCAGCAAGGCTGGGGAGGGGCCTGGAGCACAGCCCCAAGAGGAGAGGCTGAGGGAGCTGGGGGTGTGCAGCCTGCAGAAGAGGAGGCTCAGGGCAGAGCTCATTGCTCTCTGCAGCTCCCTGNTGGGATGGGCTGCAGGGGAGGTGGTGGAGTCCCCATCCCTGAAGGTGTTGAAGCCAAGCCTGGATGGGCACTGAGTGCCAGGGGCTGGTTGCTTGGCTGGGGCTGGGGGATAGGTTGGGCTGGAGGAGCTTGGAGCTCTCTTCCAGTCTGGCTGACTCCATGATTTTATTAAATTAACTGCACCACAGTTCACCTCGGCTGTTCTGTGCTCCCCTTACTTGTTCTGTTCGAGCTTCTCTCTCCTTCCACCTCCCCACACTCCTGTTCCGTTCCCCACGAAGAGGGAACCGCCAGCATCTGCTTTTTGTGCCGCCCACGGCACTCTTCGGCCCTGGTTTTGCTGACAGAGCCGCCGGGATGGCCACTGGCACCGTGTCCAGGCGAAGGGCAGGGCGGTGACCCCCAAGCGACAACGCTGGGGTGCGCTGGGGCCCGGCTGAAGCCTCTGCGGGAGGCTCCTCGGAGGCCTGCCCAGGGCAGCTCCGCCGGGGGCAGCTCCGCCGGGGGCAGCTCCGCCGGGCTCGGCTGGCGCAGTTCGTCAGGCGCAGTTCGCCAGGCGCAGCTCCCCGGGGCCGTGCCGGGGCCGTGCCGGGGCTGGCGGCAGCCGAGGCTTGCCCTGCAGCTGGGCTGAAGGGCTGAAGGGCTGAAGGGCTGTGTGCTGCGGGCGGAGCTCGGTACCGGGCAGTGGCGGAGCGGGGCCTGGCGGCGCGGCCGGGAGCGTCTCAGGGCCGGCAGGGCTGGGGCGAGGCTCAGCCCCGGGCGCGCCTGCGCGGCACGGACACGGCAGCGGCAACGGCAGCGGCACCGGCTCCGGCTCTAGCTCTAGCTCTAGCTCTAGCTCTAGCTCTAGCTCTAGCTCTAGCTCCGGCTCTAGCTCCGGCTCCAGCTCCGGCCCCTCCCGGGCACCGCTGCCAGCCCGGCCCGCACCTGCCGCTGGCCGCGGAGCTGCGGTGCTGCTCCACAGCCCAGGGGAGCGGAGCTGCGGCAGGGCGGGGGGAAGGACACAGCCCCGCGGGCGGCTCAAGGTGTCTGTCGCTGTACTCTGGGTCTGTTTGCAGAGGTGGGCACAAGGCAACCTCAGGAGGTGCAACAAGGCCAAGGGCAAGGTTCCTGCAGCTGGCTGGAGGCAATGCCAAGCACCAATCCAGGCTGGGCAGGGAGTGGCTGTAGAGCAGTCCTGAAGAGAGGGACTTGGGGGTGCTGGTGGAGGAGAAGCTGAAGCTGAGGCAGCAGTGTGCACTTGCAGGGCAGAAAGGCAAGCAGAGGCTGGGCTGCAGCAGGAGCAGTGTGGGCAGCAGGGCCAGGGAGGGGATTCTGCCCCTCTGCTGTGCTCTGCTGAGAGCCCACCTGGAGTAGTGCATCCAGTGCTGGAGCCCCTGGGACAAGAGGGATTGGAAGAGAAGAGCCCCGAGGATGCTGAGAGGGCTGCAGCAGCTCTGCTGTGAGCACAGCCTGAAAGAGTTGGGGCTGTGCAGGCTGCAGAAGAGGAGGCTCCCAGGGGACCTTCTGGTGGCCTTCCAGCATCTGAAGGGAGCCTACAAAAAAGCTGGGGAGGGACTTTTGAGGCTCTCAGGGAGTGAGAGGAGCAGGGGGAATGGGGCAAAGCTGAAGGTGGGGAGATTCAGCCTGGATGTGAGAAGGAAGTTGTTGAGCAGGAGAGTGGTGAGAGGCTGGAATGGGTTGCCCCTGCAGGGAGGTGTTTGGGGCCAGATCCCTGGAGGTGTTTTTGGCCAGGCTGGTAGAGGCTGTGGGCAGCCTGCTCTAGGGTAGGGTGTCCCTGGGCATGGCAGGGGGGTTGGAGCTGGCTGATCCTTGTGGTCCCTTCCAATCCTGGCTGATTCTATGATTCTATGATTTTAGAGGTCTTTTCCAATTATTTTATCTACTTCCTACCCTTTATCCTCTTCCCACCTCCAAACAAAAAGGCAACCCAGACTGATCCTATGATTCGAAGTTTCTCCAACAGGGTTGTCAAGCCCTGGAACAGGCTGCCCAGAGCAGTGTTGGAGACCTCATCCCTGCTGTGGAGATGTGGTGCTGTGGGACATGGTTTTGTGGTGACCTGGCATTGCTGGCTTAATGAGTGGACTTGGTCTCAAAGTTCTGTTTCAATCAAACTGATTCTGTGATTCTTTTATAAGGGAGCTGAACTCCTGCTAGGGCCACCCCTGGGTAGCTCCCAGCCAGGCAGGACCAGTCCTGATCTAAGTTCAGGTCCTCTCAGACACAGGAGAGTTTCCCATCTTGTATGTGTTAACTAAAGCCTTGGCACCAATGCTGCTTCCAAGCTACATTAAAGCTTTTTTACCACTGCTACTGCAATTCCATCATCAGCAAAAAATCCAACTGGATCTTTTTGGATTTCTGTTAATAATTACCTGTAAGATGGAAGAAATTTTAAACACAGAGGCTGAAGGGAAGCAAACAGTGCAGCATTGCTTAGCACCAGTGCCTCAGAGCCTCTGCCTGCTAAGGTTAGGTAAGGTGGAGCCACTTTGCTCCACAGGCTACTAACCCAGAGTGGTTTGGTGAATATTCTGGGTGTGGTTCCTGCATTTAAAAGTGCTGCTCCCATAAAAACGAGCAGGTGGAAGGTGTAAGTGGATCTCCCTGTGCCACTGCATTAACAGAGATCAACGTTCACCAATGACTGTGGCAAACAAACTTCCCCACATTCAACTTCCACTGCTGTTCAGGCAACGCTGAGCTGTATTTTGGGGTGGAATTTGGGGGTAATCCTGGCTGGAATGGTGACAAAGGGATTACAGTTGTACTGCTGGGGGAAAAATAAACAAACCAAAACCCCTAAAAAACCTCCCAAAGGACTTGATCTTTACCATAGCCATCGAGCCTGGTTTAGACAAGCAAGAAATGGCCACATTAGCATTTACAACCCCAAACGTCTTTAAACCCAGCAGGTTATGAGGATGTGGTACAGACCTGACCCCACGGTCCACAGCCAAGTCTTAGAGTAACTCCACTCTCTCTGCATGGCTCCTTCTTCCCTTACCCCTAAGGGAAACTAATGGGACACCTCTTTAATAATCAGAAACTCTCTGCTCTGGTGAGACCTCATCTTGAGCACTGCCTTCAGTTTGGGGCTCCCCAGTTGCAGAGGGACAGGGAGCTGCTGGAGAGGGTCCAGGGGAGGGCTGTGAGGATGCTGAGGGGACTGTAGCACTGCCTGAGGAGGAGAGGCTGAGGGACCTGGGGCTGCTTAGTCTGGACAAGAGAAGACTAAGAGGGGCTTTAATAAATGTTCATAAATCTCAGAGGGCTGGGGGTGAGGAGAGAGGGGGGACAGGCTCTGCTCACTGCTCCCTGGGATAGGACAAGGAGCAATAGATAGAAGCTGCAGCACAGGAGGTTGCAGCTCAACAGAAGAGGCAACTTCTTGCCTGTGTGGGTCCCAGAGCAGTGGCACAGGCTGCCCAGAGAGGCTGTGGAATCTCCTTCTTTGGAGGCTTTCCAGGCCTGTCTGGATGTGTTGCTGTGTGCCCTGAGCTAGCTTGGATGGTCCTGCTCTGGCAGGGGAGGTTGGACTCGATGATGGACTCCATTCCAACCCCTGACACCCTGTGATCTTGTGAGCATCAGTAGGTGAATACAGGGCAGTTTCAGATGGCATTTCACATCTTGGTAAAACAGAATCTCCCTGAAAAAGAGAAGTCACTAGAGTAGATGCGATGGTGCCTGGCCACCAGCCAGACCCCCCTGCCCCTCTGCTGTCAGTCTGAAGCGGGGCTGGAAGCAGAAGATCTGCATCACTTTACACTTGTGAACTGGCAGCTGCCAATGCTCCTCTTCCTCATACAACCAAGGACAGAGGATCAGGTGAAGCTCTGGTGAAGCTCTGATTGAAGCTCTGGTGAAGCACAGACATCCAGTGAAGAAGGCAACATCTTGGATAAACTTTGTGAAGCTCATGGTGTAATGCATCAAGAGGACAATCCCAGGCACCAATCCAGGCTGGGAAGTGAGTGGCTGGAGAGTAGACCTGAGGAGAGGGACTTGGGGGTGCTGGTGGAGGAGAAGCTGAAGATGAGGCAGCAGTGTGCACTTGCAGGGCAGAAAGGCAAGCAGAGGCTGGGCTGCAGCAGGAGCAGTGTGGGCAGCAGGGCCAGGGAGGGGATTCTGCCCCTCTGCTGTGCTCTGCTGAGAGCTCACCTGGAGTAGTGCATCCAGTGCTGGAGCCCCTGGGACAAGAGGGATGTGGAGATGCTGGAGGTGTGCAGAGAAGGGCCCCGAGGATGCTGAGAGGGCTGCAGCAGCTCTGCTGTGAGCACAGCCTGAAAGAGTTGGGGCTGTGCAGGCTGCAGAAGAGGAGGCTCCCAGGGGACCTTCTTGTGGCCTTCCAGCATGCGAAGGGGGCTACAAAAAAAAATCTGGGGAGGGACTTTTGAGGCTATCGGGGAGTAACAGGACTGGGGGGAATGGAGCAAATCTGGAGGTGGGGAGATTCGGCTTGGATGTGAGGAGGAAGTTGTTGAGCATGAGAGTGGTGAGAGGCTGGAATGGGTTGCCCCTGCAGGGAGGTGTTTGGGGCCAGATCCCTGGAGGTGTTTTTGGCCAGGCTGGCAGAGGCTGTGGGCAGCCTGCTCTAGGGTAGGGTGTCCCTGGGCATGGCAGGGGGGTTGGAACTGGCTGATCCTTGTGGTCCCTTCCAACCCTGACTGATTCTATGATTCTATGGCAGGAGAGAGAGACGCAAGAGGAGCCCTTGGACGAGAGAGAGAGCGAGAGCAGGAGCAGGCTGTCTGGCGCTCAGGCTATGTATTTAACAGTTGTACAGGAAATATCTTATATATAAAAACTTTTAAGTGCTTTTCCCCTTCCAATTTAAAAATCTAAAGAATTCAAAAAATAAGGCATTCGATTATCTGAAAAAAGTACAGATTTACAAAATGTGTCTGCCCCCCTCGGGGGAGGCTCCACACCAAACATCATACACTTAGGGAAACGAAAAAAAAAAAAAATACAAACAGGATTATCTTACAAACCCATGGAGCAATAACTTAGTTCATACCATGCAATCAGAAGGATGTTAACCAAGGTACACGAGCTTTGCAGTTTCCTAGACTGGGCTGGATTTGGTTTGCAAAAGGCTGCTTGGCTTCTGCAAATTGTGAGGCCTGTGGCACTGGGAACTCCTTGGCAGCCTCTCTCCGGGGTGGGGTGAGGTGAGGCACGGGGAGGGTGGCAGCTGTTAGGAGTCGTTCCAGCTCTGCTCCACGATGGCTGACACTCTCTTCTCATACTCCCGCTTGTTCTCCTGGTAGAGCTGTGCTGCCTGGCTGTTTGCTGGGCTGTTGGGATTGGGTTCATCAAGCAGCGACTGCAAGGGGAGAACACAAAACGTGAGGCAAGCCGAGGACACCGCCTGGCGGCTCCCTGCTGGAGCCTTCATACAATCACTCAGGGTTGGAAGGGACCACAAGGATCAGCCAGCTCCAACCCCCCCCTAGAATCATAGAATAGAATCATAGAACCAGTCAGGGTTGGAAGGGACCACAAGGATCAGCTCCAACCCCCCTGCCATGCCCAGGGACACCCTACCCTAGAGCAGGCTGCCCACAGCCTCTGCCAGCCTGGCCAAAAACACCTCCAGGGATCTGGCCCCAAACACCTCCCTGCAGGGGCAACCCATTCCAGCCTCTCACCACTCTCATGCTCAACAACTTCCTCCTCACATCCAATAATCTGAATCTCCCCACCTCCAGCTTTGCTCCATTCCCCCCAGTCCTCTCATTNCTCAACAACTTCCTAATCACAGCCAGTCTGAATCTCCTCACCTCCAGCTTTCCTCCATTCCCCCTAGTCCTGTCACTCCCTCATAGCCTAAAAAGTCCCTCCCCAGCTTTTCTGTAGTCCCCTTCAGATCCTGGAAGGCCACAAGAAGGTCCCCTGGGAGCCTCCTCTTCTGCAGCCTGCACAGCCCCAACTCTTTCAGGCTGTGCTCACAGCAGAGCTGCTGCAGCCCTCTCAGCATCCTCGGGGCCCTGCTCTGCACACCTCCAGCATCTCCACATCCCTCTTGGCCCAGGGGCTCCAGCACTGGATGCACTACTCCAGGTGGGCTCTCAGCAGAGCACAGCAGAGGGGCAGAATCACCTCCCTGGCCCTGCTGCCCACACTGCTCCTGCTGCATCCCAGGATCTGCCCAGGAGGCAGGTAGGACTCAGAGGAACCCACTCTAAAAATCCTAAACAGTTCAGCTCTGCTCTGAGGAGAGGCTGAGAGAGTTTGGGCTCTGCAGCCTGGAGAAGAGAAGGCTTGCAGGAGACCTTGGAATGGACTTCCAGTGTTTGAAGAGACCTACAGGAGGGCTGGGGAGGCACTATTGACAAGGTCTTGTAATGAGAGGAGGAATAGGTTTGAAGTGGCAGAGGGGAGAATGAAACTGGATGTTAGGAGGAAGTTGTCTGGAGTGAGGGTGGTGAGACACTGGCACAGGTTGCCCAGGGAGGTTGTGGAGCACAGAAGCACATCAAAGATCACATTGGGTGCTTCTGTGCTCCACAACCTCCCTGCAGGTGTTCAAGGCCAGGCTGGACGAGGACTTGAGTGACCTGTTCTAGTGGGAGGTGTCCCTGCCTATGGCACAGGGGGGTTGGACCTGGCTGAGCTTTGAGCTCTCTTCCAACCCAAACCATTCCATCATTCTGTTGTGAGCCACCACAGTGACACTGCTGTGCCCCAGGTGATGCTCTGCACAAGCAGCAGCACTGCTGGGGCTCCCCAGCCCAGCAGACACATGGCCCCGTGTGCCACTCAGCAGCATGATGCAAACTGAGTATCTGCCTCCTACAAAACTCCACTGTAGAAAAATGAAACCAATCACCAGGGAAGTGCAGGGTTTTGTCCCCTGCTGTGCCAAGTGGAGCAGCAGGTGTCCCTTCTCCAAGTGGAGCAGGTTTCAGCAGTGCTGTCTCCTTGAGGACTTCAGAGGGCACAGCCTCAGAGTGAAGGTTCCTGTCAAACACCAGGCACAGCTCTGTACCTGCTCTTCACTAAAAGCCAGTAAAAAGGAACCCACACCTGTAAAATGTACCTAAGGGCAGTTTTGTAGCTCATGGAGTTTGGTAGCAGTTCCATAGCAGCTAAGCTGATGACTAGATGAGCTCTGAGGTCCATTTCAACCTGAGCCATTCTAAGATTCTAAGCTGCTGCTCAGCTCACAAATATTTCACCATCTCTGCAAGTGTTACCAAGATGCAGAGAGGTGGTGCTGAGGATGTGGTTTAGCATCAGGCTTGGGAGAATTAGGGAATGGTTGACTGAGGAGGCTGGGGGTGCTCAGCCTGGAGAAAAGAAGACTCCAGAGGGACCTTAGAGCTGCCTTCCACTAGCTGGAGGGATTCTACAGGAAGGCTGCAAAGGGACTTTTCCTGAGGCTGTCTAGGGACAGGCCAAGGGGGAATGGTTTGAAGCTGAGGGACAGCAGGGTTAGACTGGAGCTGAGGAAGAAGTTCTTCAGTAAGAGAGTGGTGAGACTCTGGAATGTGTTGCCCAGGGAGGTTGTGGATGTCCCATCCCTGGAGGTATCCAAGGCCAGGCTGGATGAGGTCTTGAGCAGCCAAGTCTAGTTGAGGTGTCCCTACTCATGGCAGGGAGGTTGGAGCAGATGAGCTCTGAGGTCCATTCCAACCTGAGCCATTCTAAGATTCCATGATTTAAGATTCTGTATTTCTAGTTGAGGTGTCCCTGCCCGTGGCAGAGAGGCTGGAGCAGATGAGCTCTGAGGTCCATTCCAACCTGAGCCATTCTAAGATTCTATGATTTAAGATTCTGTAATTCTAGTTGAGGTGTCCCTGCCCATGGCAGAGAGGTTGGAGTAGATGAGCTCTGAGGTCCATTCCAACCTGAGCCATTCTTAGATTCCGTGATTTAAGATTCTGTATTTCTAGTTGAGGTGTACTTGCCCATGGCAGGGAGGGTTGGAGCAGATGAGCTCCGAGGTCCATTCCAACCTGAGCCATTCCAAGATCCTATGATTTAAAAGGTCTTTTCCAACCCAATTCTGTGTTTCCATGATTTTATATTCCAGTCACCCTATAGGTACCTGCTATCCCCCAACCCAGGGCTGTGTCTTCTGAAGCAGACTAAGAACAACCTGATTAGTTGCTAAGGCAGATGCAAAGTTACCTGGATTGAAGTTAAGATGGAGGAGACGTCGTAGGTTGGGCTCCAGCGGTTCTGCAGGATGTCTAAGCATATGCTGCCATCTGCATAGACTGCAAACACAACACAGACAGCACTGGGTTTACCTTTGACTCATTAGGTGCTGCTCCAGGCAGCCACTGCTCCAGCTCAGCTTGGCCTGGCACCAGGGCTCTAGGCAAGCAGGCAGCAGCCACATCTCCTCACCTCCCGTGGTCTGACACCTTGCATTTCAAGGCAGGTTTGACTGGAAGCCACAGAACACTTCAAGGGGAAAGAAAGAAGGCCTAAAGATTCTGCTGGCAGCACAGGCACTGGCAGACTGCTCCATAGCCACAGAGGAGAGGCAGCAAGACACCAACCAACGGTGGGATCCACTTGGCCAGAGGCTCTTGCAGCCATCAGGTGCTGAGCAGAGGGAGTCCCTACCCTGTTCTCACGCGCTGCACTCAGCAGCTACACCAAGGCAGACAACAGAACACACTGCAAAGTGTGGCAGAAATCCCACTGCTGTGTGGATACCTGTTAGCAGGCTTCCTAGAGCCTGTGTGCCATGGAGACTTGCCACTCAAACTCCCACGCTCTTGTCTTCTGCCTTGCTCCTGCCAGTAAAGCCCAGTGAAGGACAAAAGCTGTGGCAGAGGCACAGAGCTATGTGCCTGGAGGGTCAGATGGCACTGCTGAAAGTCACACAGCTGCAGCCAAGGTCAGCTTCTGTTCAAAGAAGGCTCAAGCTACAAGAGATATTGGAAGAGGCTTCTGCTTTCTTCCCTGAAAGAGCTGTCAAGCCTCTGGGCAACAGTGGAGACCCCATGCCTGCAGGGACTGAAAAGCCCTGGAGATGTGATGCTGAGGGACACGGCTAAGTGGTGACCTGGCAGTGCTGGACTTGATGATCTTAAGGATCTCTTTCCACCAAAATTACTCTGAATTAAGCCCCAGACTAGGTCAATACCTGCCTTTGCCACTGAGAGGCTTGGAAGAGTAAAAAAAAACCTGGTCTGAATTTCCTGCCTGCAAGAAGAGCTGGGTAAGAGCTACCAAGTCCTGGAACAGAAACCACAGCACAGTATCTGGTGAGGCTGCCTCATCACTGAGTGTGGGTCAGCCTCCTTCTCCTCCCCTACACCCTCCCTCCTCTGCTGGCACCACTTGGCACAGTGACCCAAGCCAGGGCTGAGACCTCGCCTAGCAGAGCGAAATGACATTTGGCTCCAGGATGTGGCTGCACATCCCTGACTGCTGCCAAATGGAAGGGGGTAGGAATCTTGCAGCCAGAATTGCCTCTTGAAGCCAACTTAGGTGGCAGCTGCTGCCAGGCTTTGCTGCTGTGGCTCTGCATTGATTAAGGAAAGGCAGAGAGTTGCTCCCTAACAGCATCCCAACTCTGAATTTTTCATCAGGCACTGTCTGCCCTGGGCATCTGCTTCGGAGGTGGAGATGATGAGAGATGGGAGAGCTGTTAAGCGTCCTGGAGCTTGGCAGACCTACATGACCACATCATAGCAGTTAATGGCCAAACAAAAAATTATTTACTCACCATTTGGATGGAACATTTTTGATAAAAACCTAACGGTGGGAGGCTTATTTGGATATTCTTCTGAAAACTCTATGACTAGTTTAAAGGTACCTGTTCAAACAAAGATGAAACAGAGTCAGGCAACTAACAGCACAGGAACATGGACAAGCTCATTTCTGTGCTCCACAGTCAGTGGTTTCCTTTCACCATCACATTGGTTGTGGAGTCTCCTTGTCTGGAGCCTTTGCAGACTCTGTCTGGATGTGTTGCTGTGTGCCCTGAGCTAGATTGTCTGCTCCTGCTCTGGCAGGGGGTTTAGACTTGATGATCTCCTTGGGCCCCTTCCAACCCCTAACATCCTGTGAGCCTGTGAAACAGCTCCCCCAAGGCTGTTTTCTGTCCAGGTATTTCAGTTGATAGTGAAGTTATGCAAGTACCAGTCATTGATTAGAACAAACTCAGCAGTGGCTGGGGAGAAGCTTGGAGCCTCACTGCACACATGGCAAAGGCAGCTGGATCCAAGAGGATTATCCCCCTGCCTTCCCTCTCTGCTGTGACCCAATGTGCTTGTTCCATGCACTTTCTGGGGTTGTTTAGCCTGCAGAAGAGGAGGATCAGGGCAGAGCTCATTGCTCTCTACAACTACCTAGAGGGAGGTTGTAGCCAGGTGGGGTTGGGCTCTTCTCCGAGGCAACCAGCAACAGAACAAGGGGACACAGTCTCAAGCTGTACTAGGGGAGGTATAGGCTGGATGTTAGGAGGAAGTTGTTGGCAGAGAGAGTGATTGGCATTGGAATGGGCTGCCCAAGGAGGTGGTGGAGTCCCCATCCCTGGAGGTGTTGAAGCCAAGCCTGGATGGGGCACTTAGTGCCATGGTCTGGTTGATTGGCTAGGGCTGGGTGCTAGGTTAGCCTGGATGAGCTTGGAGGTCTCTTCCAGCCTGGCTGATTCTATGATTCTAAGAGCCAGGATACCACCCACAGGCACCCACAGGCTGATTCTATGACTTAGGTGACTTTAAGGTGTTTCATTAAAGAAGGCACCATGGCGCCAGCAAGGAAGTGATGGAATTTCATAACCTCAGCCTTTGGAACTCCCAACTGATGCACTGAGAGCCTCTACTGATGTTTCATTAAGAAGGCACCATGGTGCCAGCAAGGAAATGGTGGAATTTCATAACCTCAGCCTTTGGAACTCCCAACTGATGCACTGAGAACCTCTGCTGATGGATCAGGGATTCACTTACAGCAATTCCTCCAACCTGACCCAGAGGAAAACCCCTCTGCTGCCAAGGGCACAGGAACACTGTGATTACCAAACTCCTTGTTCCTCAGAGAGGTCACTCACACACCTGCTTCCCTGTTTGTGTACAAATTTGGGGTATTCCCTGCCCCTCCAGGAGTTCTGCACTCAGAGCCACTCCAGACTGTTCACCTGCTCTCCATTAGGAGAACAGAGATGAATCAGGAGTGGCACAAAGATGAGAGCAGAGGAGCAAACTGCCTCGCTGGGCTCAGCTCTGCAGAGGTGGCAGCACATCTGGCAGTGCCAGCCCAGCCCTCCCCAGCAGAGCCCCAGTGTGCTCTTGCCTTCTGCATCTGTTCTCAAGTTCCCTCAGATAACATCTCCTGTTTTTGGGAAGCAGAACAATGTGAACACAACCAAACTGTGCTGGCCAACAGCACAGCATTGTTAGTGCAGGACAATGACAGGGGGCAGCAGGCACGGCGGAAACTCAGCAGCTTCCACCTAAACATATCCAACAGCAGCCCCAGACAGCAGCTCCCAGTGCTCAGCAAGACCTAAAGGTTTGGGAGCAAGGGGATGGGGCCAGACTCTGCTCAGTGGTGCCCAGTGACAGGACAAGGGACAAAGGGCACAAACTGGAGCCCAGCAGCTTCCACCTAAACATAGGCAACAGCAGCCCCAGACAGCAGCTCTCAGTGCTCAGCAAGACCTAAAGAGTGGGGGGCAAGGGGATGGGGCCAGACTCTGCTCACTGGTGCCCAGTGACAGGACAAGGGGCAAAGGGCACAAACTGGAGCCCAGCAGCTTCCACCTAAACATATCCAACAGCAGCCCCAGACAGCAGCTGCTCAGTAAGACCTAAAGAGTGGGGAGCAAGGGGATGGGGCCAGACTCTGCTCAGTGGTGCCCAGTGACAGGATAAGGGACAAAGGGCACAAACTGCAGCTTCCACCTAAACAGAAGGAAAACTTCTTTGGTGTGAGGGTGCTGGAGACCTGGAGGTTGTGGAGTCTTCTTCTCTGAAGACATTCCAACCCCAGCTAGCCATAGTGATGCCGGGCAAGCTGCTGTGGGTGTGGGGGCTTGGACTGGATGGTATCCAGAAGTCCCTTCCAGCCCCCACCATGCTGGGATTCTGTATCAGAGTGGCAATGTTGATAAGGGTGACAGAAGATATAAAAGTTGGCAGCTTACCATCTTCAAAAGGTGTCCCTTCTGGCCTGAAAGGTGTGAAAAACAAACTCCAGTTAAAAAAGGATCATCACCTACTTCTAGACAGGCACAATACATCTCTTGCTCCTCATTCTCCCCAAGACATAAGTCAAGGCAAAATAATTCAAGAATTTAGAGCAGCAGTCAGATACAACCTCTGGGAGCTTTGCTGTATCTAAGACACTTTCCCATACTCAATCTGCCAGTTGAGATCTCTACTTGATCATCACTGATAGGCTGCTCAGCCTGCAGAAGGCTCCAGGGAGACCTCAGAGCAGCCTTCCAGTATTTGAAAGGGGCTACAGGAGAGCTGGAGAGGGACATTTTGCAAAGGCATGGAGTGACAGGATGAGTGCTAATGGTCCAAACTGGAAGGAGCTGCATTTAAATTAGACATTGGGAAGAAAATCTTCCCCATGAGGATGATGAGGCACTGGAACAGGTTGCCCAGAGAAGCTGTGGAGGCTCCAACCTTGGAAGTGTTCAAAGCCAGGCTGGATGTGACCTTAGGCAACCTGGTCTAGTAGGAGATGCCTCTGCCTGTGGCAGGGGAGTTGGAACTGGTTGATCTTTAAGGTCCATTCCAACCCAAGCCATGCTGTGATTCCATGACCATTGCAAACAACCCATCTGCCATTATGTGACTGGGCTGGAGTTACTGAGCACACTTCACCTTTATGGGAAGCATCCTCAGCCAGTCCCTGCTCTGTAGGGCATGCAACACAACTTCCCTGACAGAACCTGCACCTCAACCCCTGCCAACACAGCAGGATTTAATGGCCAAGAACAGGAGGCTCAAGTGTGCTCTTGAGAGGACACTTCCTTTCTCCTACACACTCTAACCTATTTATGGAGCCATGTGCAAGCTTCATTCAACACAAATACGAACAGTTTGAATTCTTCTTTCCTATAATTTCCACATCTTGAGTGCTGTGTCCAGTTCTGGGCCCCTCAATTGCAGAGAGATGTTGAGGGGCTGGAAGGTGTCCAGAGAAGGGCAGCAAGGCTGGGGAGGGGCCTGGAGCACAGCCCCAAGAGGAGAGGCTGAGGGAGCTGGGGGTGTGCAGCCTGCAGAAGAGGAGGCTCAGGGCAGAGCTCATTGCTCTCTGCAGCTCCCTGCAGGGAGGTTGTGGCCAGCTGGGGTTGGGCTCTGCTGCCAGGCAGCCAGGGCCAGAAGGAGGGGACAGAGGCTGAAGCTGTGGCAGGGCAGGCTCAGGCTGGATGTGAGGAGGAAGTTGTTGGCAGAGAGAGTGATTGGCATTGGGATGGGCTGCCCAGGGAGGTGGTGGAGTCCCCATCCCTGGAGGTATTCAAGCCAAGCCTGGATGGGCACTGAGTGCCATTGGCTAGGGCTGGGTGCTAGGTTGGGCTGGATGAGCTTGGAGCTCTCTTCCAATCTGGCTTATTCAATTCTATCCCAATTCTACCCAGAAAGCAGAGTTTTACCACAACAGCAGGTTAGGTCATTTTCTAGCTAATTTTTTTTTTTTTTAATCTACATGAATTAGGAGAATAATTGTAAAAACAACTCCCAGGGTTTGTTCTATTTAGCTTTTTGACACAGATTTTTATAGCTGAAACAGATTGATTTTTTTTTTTTAATAGCTATCCAAAACTCTTACCCAAATATAACTGCATTCCACTGCATGATATTATTCTCAGATGGTGCACCACTGACACCCACAGGAGGGTCTTCCTGCAACCTAGGAATTCCAAACACAGAATGACAAGAATGAGATGAATGGAACTCTTCCACCCGCAGGTTACAGCTTGAGAGCTGTGTCCAGAGCCTGTGAGAAGATGCAGCAGTCCCTGCAGGTCACCACTACAGCAGAAGACAAAGGCAAAAGATGCCACACATCAAGGAGTAGTGCATCCAGTGCTGGAGCCCCTGGGACAAGAGGGATGTGGAGATGCTGGAGGTGTGCAGAGCAGGGCCCCGAGGATGCTGAGAGGGCTGCAGCAGCTCTGCTGTGAGCACAGCCTGAAAGA
>VWZI01017923.1:0-28470 GCA_013396835.1 Psilopogon haemacephalus
CTGTTTGTTCCCCATGCTCCTTGCGTTAGTTTAGAGGCATTTCAGGTGTGCCTCTATTGGTGCAGATATTTACAGATATATACAGTGAAAAGGTAATACAGAAACACCACAACCCTCTCAGAGATCAGTCCCTAAGTGGGGTTTTCAACCATCCTACCACTTTCCCCTCTTCCCAATTTTATCTCACCATCTGTCTTACACACCAGATAAGCAAAGGTAGATTGGCCAGGGGGATTAGCAGCAGGAAGGAAGTTAGTGAAATTATTCAGATCCAGCTAAGAAGGCAGAGAGAGATGCAGCAGCAGCTGTGGCACAAAGCAGTCTGTCTTATCTTTTGTTTGGGTTCTAAATTTATTGCATATCAGTAAACAAATGAGTGAAGTAGAATTAAAATTTGTTTTCCTTTCTCAGTCTATAGTCTAATTTCTCATTCAAATCCTCCAGTTAGTTCAAACCAGCACATTCCTGGAGCTTTCTAAGACCAGGCTGTGGCTGTGGGCGAGCTGATCTAGTGTGAGGTGACCATGGCAGGGGGGATGGAACTGGATGATCTTTGAGGTTCCTTCCAGCCCTGGCAATTCTGTGATTCTATGATAGCTTGGTGATCTTTCTAGTTCATAAGAGAGTTTGAGATTAGGTTGAACCCAGCATGATTTTACTAAGACAATATCAAATAATAGCACAGGAGTGAACTAAATGGAAATGACTGAATGAACAGTGACACATCCTAAAGAGTTAGCCTGCATGGTTGCAGAATGCTTGGAAATTAAATATGTAGAGAAGGTAGAATAAGACCAAGGAGGCTTAATTCAAGGTTTGGTTGTTTAACTCTTTCAGTGAAGGATATTTCTGTACAGCTTGATATCATCAGCCTAACAGAGGAGGCTAAAGCCTAGGTGCACTTCTGCTTCGATTTGAACAAAACAGACGTTGCTGCCAAAGGAAGTCTGCAATGTCTTTGCCCATTCCTTTGCTGATAGGTGAAAACTGATCTATTACAAATGACAGCTTTATTTGGGCCTAGTGTCCTCTGACACCTACAGAATTCTCCCATCAAATTCTCTGGATTCTTGTGTCTTCATTATATTCTGCCCACAAGGATCTGCTTGTAGGTTTGAACCTTCTTTTTCTCTCTCCCTTTTTCTGAGATACGAGTTTTGCTCTGTGGGAATGAGAAATAATGAGGAGTCTGGCCTTGGTTCACACAGTTGAGGAAAACAATCTTATACAGGTCTCTGATTCTCATGGCATGGCAGCTGCCTCCCACAAGATAGTAAGAGATAGTGAAACATCTGTTTAGAGAATAACAGGTTATCATGCATATTAATGAATGGGGCTGTGCTTAATTATGCCAACCAGTTAGTACACTTCTGATTCACATGGACAACTCATGAAGAGCTCATGTTACCAATCAGAAATTAAGAATGTTGTTTTAGTTTGATAAGAAACACTATGAAAGAGCAATAAAAGGGAGAATGACCTAACCGTGTCGGTGTCCATCATTACACTGGACCATGCTCTCACTGACATTGCTTAAATAAAGACATTGGAAGTTTGGAAGCATTTTGCTTCATTCTAAGATACTTCCTAAAGTAGAAAGGAAGCATGAGCAGGACCTTGAGATTTTTTTTTGCAGGAGGAGCTTTTTGCAGTCAAAGCTGCAAGACTGGAGCACAGTACTTAACCCTGTGGAAGATGGAATAAGAGGTTGTGAGCTGCAGGAAAGAAGCACAAAGGTGCCTGTCTGCATGTGACTATAATCTTGTCTTCAAGGGCAGCATTTTCAGGACCTGCAAAGAACCAGTGTGAATTTAGATATGTGATGAATAACAATGTGGCATAAGTGGAACATCTTCCTTACAGGAGAGCCTGAGGGAGCTGGGGTTTTGCTGCTGGGGAGGAGTCCTCTGAGAGAAGACCTCATTCATGTGTATAAAGATGTGCAGGGTGAATGCCCAGAGGCTGGAGCCAGGCTCTGCTGGGTAATGCCCAGTGACAGGACAAGGGGCAATGGTGGAAGATGAGGCATAGGAAGTTCCATGGAAACAGGAGGAGGAATTTTTTCCCTGTGAAGGTGACAGTACACTGGAACAGGCTGTCCAGGGGGGTTGTGGAGTCCTTCTCTCTGGATATATTCAAAACCCACCTGGATGCATTCCTGTGTGATCTGCTCTAGGTGATCCTGCTCTGGCAGGGGGATCGGACTGAACGAGCTTTCGAGGTCCCTTCCAGCTCCTAACACTGTGATCCTGTGGTACTTATTAGGAACAGTGTTGATGCTGCCTTGAAGCCCTTTCTGGTTTCTTGTCAGTGTTAGAGGTGTGAAACAAGGTTTGCTGAACTTCTAATCTATCTGAATTTTACAGGGCCACTCTGTGGTCCCTCTTCCTCCATTATCCAAACACTGGTTTTCAAGGTGTGTTTATTGTGTGACTCACAGTTGCTTGACATAAGATTTATTTGTCCCTATGCCACAAGTTTTAATTTCATGTCAAATACCCCTATTTTCAAAGATTTAAGAGTTCTGATGTTCAACAGCCAAAAGTATTGATTAGCAATTGGCAGGAGAGTATGTTAGCTTCAGCTAGCAGAGCACTTAACAAATAATGGGATTTCCTCTGTGCCATACCCCCTGTCTTCCCTTTCAAGTCACCTTCATCTTGACTGCAGCAAGGCCTACTAGGTTAAAATGACATACGTTCCAATATATGGAATGCCAAACATTCTCCCACATCTTTCCAAACCTATTAGCAGTGTTTGCACTGAAATTTTTCACCTAAAAGCCACAGCAGTTCAGAACTCCATGGATAAGGACACCTCACACTAGATCAGCTGACCCACAACCACATCCAGCCTGGCCTTAAAAACTTGCAGGGATGAGGCTTCCACCACCTCCCTCAGCAATCTGTGCCAGTTTCTCACCACTCTCATGGGGAAGAACTTCTTCCTAATATCTAATCTCAATTTGCCCGCCTCTAGCATGGATCCATTCCTTCCAATCCAATCGCTACCTGACACCCTCAAAAATCCCTCCCCAGCTTTCTTGTAGTCCCCTTCAGATACTGGAAGGCCACAATAAGGTCTCCTCAGAGCCTTCTTTTCTCCAGACTGAACAACCCCAACTCACTCAGCCTGTCCCCATAGCAGAGCAGCTCCAGCCCTCTGACCATCCTTGTAGCCCTTCTCTGGGCACCTTCCAGCACCTTTCCTGTACCGAGGCTCTAGAACAGGGCAGAGTGCTCCAGGTGAGAGCAGGTGTGTCATGTCATTAATAGGGCAGGCTTTGGCATTAATCTTGGTGTCACAAAGCATCAGGTAAACTTCCTTAATGATGGGATTCTCCCATCAGAGTAAGAACAAGGTTAAGGGCAGGTAGATAAACGTTACATTTTCTTGGGATGCATTTAGAGGAATGTGTCCAGCAGATCGAGAGAGGTTCTCTTCCGCCTATACTCTACCCTGGTGAGACCCCATCTTGGGTACTATGTTCAATTTTGGGCTCCTCAGGTTAAGAGGGACAGGGATCTGCTGGAGAGAGTCAAACAGAGGGCTACAAAGACGATTAGAGGACTGGAGCACTGCCTGATGAGGAGAGGCTGAGGGACCTGGGACTGTTTAGTCTGGAGAAGAGAAGACTGAGAGGGGATTTAAGAAATGCTTATAAATATCTGAGGGCTGGGAGTTAGGAGGGGGAGTGGCAGGCTCTTCTTACTTACTCCCTATGATAGGATAAGGGGCAATGAATGTAAGCAGCAGCACAGGAAGTTCCACTTCAACACAAGGCAGAACTTCTTTACTGTAAGGGTCACAGAGCACTGGAGCAGGATCCCCAGAGAGGATGTGGAGTCTCCTTCTCTGGAGAATTTCAAGTCCTGTCTGGCTATGTTCCTCTGTCACCTGAGCTAGATTGTATGGTCCTGCTCTGGCAAGGGTGTTGGACTCGATCATTTTGGGTCCCTTCCAGCCTCTAACATCCTGTGATCTTTAACTGGATCAGCTGTTTAACAATAGCACTTCTAGCAGAATGTATCTGATGGTTTGACGGATGCCATTAGGCTACTGCCTTGTTTTATTGCTACCTGCAAGGTTCTAAGGGAGTGAAGAATCAAGTGTGCTGCAGCACTTGGAATAAATAATTGTCCTCCTTCTAATCCACTGAGGATAGTAAAAATTTGTGTCCTGCTTTAAAAGCATTTGAAGGTGGATAAGAAGCTTCATTTTGAATTGCAGACAATTGCTTGGAATGCAGAAGAGCTGGGATTGTTTCCAAACTGGCCTCATTTCTGTGGGTCTCTGGCTAAACTGATTACCACTTATGACCTTCAGATTTCCTATCTGAAGAATAAGTACAATAATATTTCTTCTCTTTTTCTCACATTTCCAGACTTTAAACTTGCTGGAGCAAAGGAGATACCCATGTGGGGTTTTGTTGGTTTCCTTTTTGTTTGGTGTTTTTTTTCATTTGGCAACTACCTTAGAGTTTTAGAGAATCAACTACATTGTAAGGTACCTAAAGTCATCTAATCCTACCTCCATCTCAGAGCTACGGCAGTGCTGAACTTAGGCTCTCCAGGCCACTTTCTTATTGTGAGAAGTAATGAGGGAGCTCAACATTTTACATGTGACCAGCGAGAAGTCATCCTAAAAAAATATTTAAGACTCATTAGGAGATCATTCTACTGTTCTTTATCTTTCAGGGAATGATGTACCTGGAAGAGAGGAGGCTTGTCCACCGAGACTTGGCAGCCCGTAATGTCTTGGTGAAATCACCGAACCATGTGAAGATCACTGACTTTGGCTTGGCCAGGCTTTTGGAAGGGGATGAGAAAGAGTATAATGCTGATGGAGGGAAGGTGAGTCCTGGACATTTCTGAAAGTAAATGTAAATCACACTGTGGCAAACCTCCTGAATTTATTGCCCGGGGCAGTGTATCCCTGTGGCCTGTTAGCTGTGTGAGAAAGTCTGTCAGTGACCTAGCGATGAACTGTCTTCTAGCAGAGCTGTGTCATGACAGCACACATAAAAAGCTGCTTATAAAAGCAGCTCAGTGAGCTTCTCCAAGTGCTGAAATTTAATTGCCTGAACAGTTTTCACACTCACAATTAGGTTTTGTTGATATGCTTCATTTCTTGTCTCCTTCTGAAGGCTTCTGAAGTCAGTTCGATGAGTGATGAATGCTCTGGTGCATCTGTCATGACCTAGCTGTTCTGTACCAACCCTGGGTGGCAGGGGTGGGGTCATGCTGTGATTCAAATTATCCCTTGGAGTAAATAAAGGCAAACCAAAGCCAAAGATTAATTTGGTTTATTAGATTGGACTAGAACAGAGGGGAAACAGGAAGGAAAACGAGAGGGAAAAGTAGAGAAAGAAAGGAAGAGAGAGAGTCTAAGACCAAAGCAAGGGCTATCACTGTTCCCTGGATCCAGCTCCTGGAACCACCTGAGGAGCAGTCCCAGGTTCTGGGTGGCAGGTGCACACTTCAGCAAGGGAGTCCCTCTGTGCAGCAGCAGAAGCAGTGCGGGTGGTGCTGAGCTGGCAGAGCAGACTGACGGAGGCCTGGGGAGGGATGATGTGGTGCCGGCATTTGGCACAGGCAATGTGGAGCTGTGCAGGGCAGAGGTGCAGTGGGGCCATCAGGGCTGGCTGTGCCCACCCGAGCGCTGCTCACGGGTGGTCCCCTGGAAGTCACCATTCCCCCATCACCCCTGGTGGGGCAGGAGCAGTGCCTCTAGGGCTGCACAGCTTGCGGTGCAGACGCTGGCCTTGCAGAGGCGCTGTTGCAGTGCTTTCAAGTTTTGTCACAGCCTGAGACATAAGGCAATGGGATCTCACAGTGTCTGCCAAGCCCCTTCCTCTGGGCAATATGCACTTCAATGCAGTCCCATTTTCAGGACAAGTAATTTTCCAGGAGACACAGTGGAGGCCTGTAAGGGTGTGCTTGCATTTTTAGCACATGAGAGGTTACACTGCTGAGTTAAGAGCCATCTCTCCTATCAGAGTGGAAGAGCCCAACTATGCTGTATCTTGCATCCCAGCCTCTGATACCATGCTGAATGCCAAGCTCCAAAAGAGCTGTTTTGAGGATCATTTTGAAAACAGATGTTTTCCCCATATTACTTTTCAGCCTTTCAGCCTCATGTAATTTCTAATGTCCTCAGGTGTTCAGCTCTGGGCCACTCACTAAAAGAGGGACACAGGTTCTGGAGCATGTCTAGAGAAGGGCAATGAGGCTGGAGAAGGGCCTGGAGCACCCGGGCTAGGAGGAGAGGCTGAGGGATCTGGGGCTATTGAGGCTGGAGAAGAGGAGGCGGAGGGCAGACCTCATTGCGCTCTACAGCTCCCTGCAGGGAGGTTGAATTGAGGAGGGGGCAGCCTCTGCTCCTTGGTGGCAAGGAACAGGAGCAAAAGAAGTGGTTCCAAGCTGCCCTAGGGGAGGTTGAGGCTGGCTGCTAGGAAACATTTCTTCGCAGAGAAGGTTCTCAGCCATGGAATGGTCTGCCCAGGACAGTGCTGTGGTCACCCTCCCTAAAGGTGTTTCAGCAGCCTGTGGAGTTGGTGTTTAGGGACATGGTTTAGAGTTGAACCTGCAGTGCTGGGAGGCAGGTTGGACTGGATGATCTTGGAGGTCTCTTCCAACCAGATGTCTTCTGTGATTCTGCAATACATTGTAAAATTCAGAAGGCTGTAAGTGAAGGCTCTAGATAAATACCACTGCCAGCTGCTCCCCAAGAATCTTGAAATTCCACATTTCAACCTGTCACAAAGTCCTAAGGGATTCTGCCTCTCCTGTCATTCCTTTTCTTCAATGTTCAGTTTGCTTTCCACCTTCTTGCTACCTGTGTTTTTTGTGCTGCTTCTGCCCTTGTCTAGTACCAACAGCTGTTGCAAGCATGTGCCTGGCTCCTGGATGAGCTGGTGCCACTCTATTGTGGCTGCTGCACTTGGCAGCTGTTGCATGGCTTATGGAAATATTTCAGTCATTGAGGTGAAGAGCTTCAAAGAAGTCACTGATGCTCTTGCATTTCCCCAGTAAAGGACCTCCTGGCAGGGAAGGTGAATTTTGGCAGTCTTCCCTGATTCCTTCAATTGTCTAATCTCTTCAGGAGCCACTCTGCCTCTTCCCTTCATCAACCAGTGAATGGCAGAAAATGAGCTGGTCTTTTTAAACTAGCTGGTCCCTGGCAGCTGTTAGATGGTGTCTTGGTTTTGTGAGGCCAATCACACTACTGGGAGTTCTGGAGCAGGATTTATATGTCAGATGTGTCATGTTCCAGTTCCAGAGAAGCATCCTGTGAGCTACTCAAAGTAGTATTGAGAGTGGGTGCTAAGACAGATTCAGATCAGAGAAAAGGAAAAGGTTTTCACCATGAGGACAATCAGAGAGTAATCAGGTTGCCCAGGGTGGTGCAGTTTTCATCCTTAGAGATTTTAAAGTCCAAAGTAGATAAACTTGGTCTGATCTCTTAGTTGAAATTTCTTTGAACCTGAGGTTAGACTAGTTACTGTTGAGGTCCCTTCCAACCTGAGTTGTCCCACAATGAGCAGTGAGGCTTTGCTACTTCAGCAGTGAGAGAGTCCTTTCTTGAGCATGTAAATCACCTGGGGATGTGATGTTCACATTAAGAACTGAGGAGTGTCTCAACAATAAGATCATCCTGAACCATCCTCCTGATGTGTCATCTCTGGCCACCGAGGCAGCATCTGCCCAGGGGTCTGGTGGACAGTGGAAGGCAAAGAAGGGTGGAGGCTGCTCGGCACCAGCCCCTGCAAATTCAGGAAAGACTCCCTGGAATGTAACAAGGGTGTGGGCCAGGAGGAGCTAAGATGAATGAACTGGGAACAGTATAAAAGCCCTGGGCTATGCCAGCTTACTGGGGGGAACAAGGCTGGGGACATCTCAGGCTGAAGGCAGCAGCCCAGGACATCTCTCTCCCCTCCCTTCCTCCTCTCCCAAGAAGTACTATGGGGCAGTAATATCTTTCCTGCTCTCTCTCCATTCTCTCTCTCCCTGTCTCTCCCTTTTCTTCATTTCTCTGTTTACTCGGTTCTCCCTCTCTTTAATAAATAGTCTTACCTTGATATAGAGCGTGGTTTGAGCCTTAATTTCAGTCACAGTGATGTTGAAGAGAACTGTGTCTACTTCTCAACTTTTGGACTGAGACAAGCAGTTTTTCCTGTTTGGAGCTAACCAGTTGTGTTTAATGGGAAAGAGGCAACAGTTGTGCAGAGTTTGGTGGAGGAGGCTAAGCTGTCTTTCCAAGTGCTAGGCCAGCTTTTATTCAAGAGTGCTATATTTGCCATAACTGGATAGGTTTTGCTCATTAGTCAACTGCGTGGAAGGATTTGAATGAAGACACATCCTCTGCATTTACACCCACCACCTGCTCACATTTTCCATGCAATTACCTAGCTCCCTGCTTAATTCCAGTACAGCTTCCATAGGTCCAAACTAGAGGCAACCTGTACAAGTTCATGGCAGGTGAAAATCTGATTTAGATGTATGCCCATTAAAAATTAGTGGACTGCAGGACTGTGCCTCACAGGCCCAACTCAGGAAGAGGAAACACTGTGAATCTTATTTTAACATAAACACAGGAGGAAGAACCTTCTGCCAAACCAAGGCTTGTGTTTGCCTGCACAGCTCTGTCAGTCAGAAGAGATGATCTCCCTGCAAGGCTGATTTAGAGCCGAAGGGTAGCTTGTGACTTTTGGCTTGCTTCCGGGCACAACTCTCCCCACAGCAGCAATGGCACAGAGAACTGGGAAGGCTGATTTCCTAATGTATATCAGGAACTATAAATTAAACACTATATATTCTTCCCATTACCTATTTATTCTGATAATGAAGATGGGGACACTGCATTAGTACTTAGCCTTATTAGATAGCAATCAAGACAGCAGTATCTGTTATGTGAAATCTTGAGGCAGAAGAGCTTCTGTATTCCACCTCCTCAGCTGCACTTCAGGTTGTGTAGACCAGTGGCAGTGGAACTCCTCAGGGTCTGTTGTGGTCACAGTGCTGGTCAGTGACATGGACAGTGGCATCAAGTGCACCCTCAGCAGGTTTGTTGATCACACCAAGCTGTGTGCTGTGCTGCACTCACTGGAGGGACTTGGACAGGCTGGAGAAATGGGCCAGTGCCAACTGCATGAGGTTCAGCAAGTCACACTTCAAGGTCCTGCAGCAGGGTTGAGCCAATCCAGGGCACAAGCATAAGATGGGTACAGAGTGAGCTGAGAGCAGCCCTGAAGAGAAGGATTTGGGTGTGCTGGTTGCTGAGCAGCTCCCCAGGAGCCAGCAGTGCCCTCGTGCAGCCCAACAGGCAGCTGTGTGCTCGGATGCATCAGGAGGAGTGTGGGCAGGATGGCAAGAGAGGGGATTCTGCCCCTTGGCTCTGCTCTGCTGAGACCTCACCTCCAATCCTGCCTCCATTTCTGGTGTCCCCAGCATAAGAGGGACACAGACCTGTTGGAACAAGTGCAGAGGAGGTCACAAAGATTATCCAGAGGTTGTTACACCTCTACTGTGAAGACAGGCTTAGGGAGCTGGGGGTGTTCAGGCTAGAGAAAAGAAGACTCCACGGGAACCTTAGAGCTGCCTTCCAGTACCTGCAGGGATCCTACAGAAAGGTTGCAGAGGAACTTTTAACAAGAAGCATCTACCCACAGGACAAGGGGAAATGGATTGAAATTGAAGGAAAAGAGGCTTTGCTTGGATGTGAGGGAGGCATTCTTCCCTAGGAGGGTGGCAAGATTCTGGAATGGATTGTCCAGAGAGGCTGTGCATGCCCCTGCCTGCAGATGTTGAAGGCCAGGTAGGATGGGGCCTTGAATAACCTGGGCTAGCTGAAAGGTGTCCCTGCCATGTCAGGGGTGTTGGGGTAGATTTAAGGTCTCTTCCCAGCCTAAGCCCTTCTATGCTGTGAGAATAGGAAAAAGATCAAATCAAATCACTCCCCTTAGGAGCAGAGACTGCTCAGCTGCGTGTGGGGATCCTGCTGTGGCACAGAGGGCTTACTGAAGATGTTTGTGTAAGGAGATTGTTGTGACAGTAAGGAGCTGCCATGGTGTGGTGGTTTGGCAGTTACCCTCTCCCACACATACTTGGAAATAATCCAGGCTAGACTCAGACAGCTGGAAGTTAATTAAATGAAGCTTTATGTTTACAGCTTTGCACAATAAACAAGCAGATATTTACAATATGTAACAGATATTTACAGATATATGCAGTGAAAAGGTAATACAGAAACACCACACCACTCCCAGAAATCCATAAAAGGGGTTTCTAAATGGAGTTTCAACCACCCTACCACCTTCCTCCCACTTTCCAATCTTACTCCACTATCTGTCTTACATGCCAGGTAGGAGACGTAGATCGGCCAGGGAAGTTAGCAGCAGGAAAGTAGTTAGTGAGAGAGAGATAGGCAGCAGTGAGTGCAGCTAAGACAGCTCTGTCTTATCTTTGTTTGGTTCTAACATTTATACCATTCTGGTAAACAAATGAGTGAAGGAGACATTAGAATGTTTTCCTTTCTCAGCCTATAGTCTAATTTCTTACTAAAATCCTCCAGTTAGTTCAAACCAGCACAATCTACCCCTGTCAACTTCACTCAGACTTTACTGAGAATTATCTGTCTAATCTAAAATAATATTTACAATAATGAACATTACAAATTCAGTTCACACTTTTTTCCAGCTATTTTGGATGTAGGTGATTCAAAAGCTCAGAAAACAGGAAACAGTTTGTCTCTTCATAGATAAGATGAGGACAGGGACTCCCAGGTGACACTGGGTTCGTGCTCACGTACTGTAGATTCTCTTGTGTTAGACACCAGGCTATACCTAAACCAGAAAACTCCTAACAGCTTGCATTGTATTGTAACACTCTGAATTTAAACTCTTCCAGCTAAGGTTAGATTTCTCTGTGGAATACACTGAGATTTCACCATTCTCCTGCATTACCCAGTATGTATGACCAGGACCTTCTGCAGAAACCACCCCTTGGACAGTTTTCCCTTCACCCAAAGGACAAAATACCAAACAGCTTTCCCTAACAGATTCATGTACAACAGGAACTCTGTCACCATCCACTGTTCGTACCAAATCTGATTGTGCAGGTCCTGCTCTGTTTACAGAACCCCTACTGTTTACTAACCAGGTTGCTTGTGCTAAATGCTTGGCCCAGTTTTTAAAAGTTCCACCCCCCCATGGCTTTTAGGGTGGTCTTTAGCAAACCATTGTAGCGTCCGATCTTTCTTGAAGCTGGTGTATAGTAGGTATGTGGTAGATCCATTCAATATCATGCTCTTTGGCCCAGGTTTTCACAGGATTGTTCTTGAAATGAGTGCCATTGTCTGATTTGATTCTCTCTGGAGTTCCATGTCTTTGCTTGATTTGTCTCTCCAAACCAAGAATGGTGTTACATGCTGTTGCATGTGGATCTGGATAGGTTTCCAGCCATCCAGTGCTTGCCTCTGTCATCGTTAGCACAGACAGCTTTCCAGAACGAGAATGAGGTAAAGTGATGTAGTCAATCTGCCAAACTTCACCATACTTTGACCATCTCTCCCCATCCCATAAGGGCTTGATTCGCTTGGCCTGCTTAATAGCAGCACAAATGTCACAGTCATGTATGACTTGGGTGATAGCATCCATGGATGAGTNCCATAGATCATCACACAAAATAGGCTTTCCTTTCTTCTGCCAATTCCATTCCTTTAGCCAACGCCATAGAGCATTGGCTACCATCCATGAGTTGGTGTAGAGGTATAGGATAGGCCAATTATCATGTTCAGCCACATCAAGAGCAAGTTAGACTGCTTTTACCTCAACAAATTGACGGGATCCACCTTCTCCATCTCTTGCTTCAGTAACTCTCCTGGTAGGACTCCAGACTGCTGACTTCCATCTTCGCTTTTTCCCAACAAGACAACAGGAACCATCTGTGAACAAAGCATAGTTTTTTCCTGATCGGAAAGATCACCATAGGGAGGAGCTTCTTTAGCATGAACTATTTTCTCCTCTGGAGGTTTTGTACAGCCTGTGCCTTCTGGCCAGTTGGTGATCACTTCCACCAAACCAAGTTGATCAAGATTACCCATGCATGCTTGTTGGGTTATCAAAGCCATCCATTTAGACCAGGTTGTGTCTGTGGCATGATGCAGTGATGAACCTTTGCCTTTGAACATCCAGTTTAGAACTGGCAATCTAGGAGCTAAAAGCAATTGTGATTCAGTTCCAGTCACTTCAGAAGCTGCTTTCACTCCTTTGTAGGCTGCTAGTATTTCTTTCTCTGTCGGGGTGTAATATGCCTCTGAACCTCTGTAGCTATGACCCCAGAAACCAAGTGGACGTCCACGTGTTTCATTTGGAGCTCTTTGTCAGAGACTCGGAGTTGGACTATTGTCACTCGCTGCTGTGTACAGAATGTTTTTAATGTTTGGACCAGATCGTACAGGTCCTAAGGCCACAGCATGGACTACTTCTTGCTTTATCTGATCAAAGGCTGCTTGTTGTTCATGTCCCTACTCAAAATTGTTTCTCTTACAAGTCACCTTATGCAGAGGTTTGACAATTTGTCTGAATCCAGGAATGTGTAGTCTCCAGAATCCCACTGCACCCAAGAAGGATTGAGTGTCCTTTTTATTTGTGGGAACTGCCATGGTGGAGACTTTTTTTATCACCCATTCTCCCACCACACTCCCAGAAACTGAATTTCTCTGGAAGGTCCTTTGACCTTGTCTCTCTTAATGGCAAAACCTGCTTGCAACAGAATGTAAATTATTTTGTTACCTTTCTCGAAGACTTCCTCAGTAGTTTGACCCCACACAATGATGTCGTCGATGAATTGGATGTGTTCTGGAGCTTTACCTTTCTCCAGTGCGTCGTGGATCACTGAGTGACAGATCATTGAACTGTGTTTCCAGCCCTGAGGCAAAGGGTTGAACTGATATTGGATTCCTCTCCAGGTGAATGCAAACTGAGCTTGCATTCCTTTGCTATGGGAATAGAGAGGAAAGCATTAGCAGTGTCTATGGTAGCATACTATTTGACTTCCTTCGATTCCAGATTGTACTGGAGTTTCAATAATGTCTTGTACAGCTGCGCTCATGGATGGAGTCACCTCATTGAGGGCATGGAAGTCAGCTGTGAGGTGCCAATCGCCATTAGCCTTGTGCACAGGCCAAATTGGACTGTTCAAAGGCGAATGTGCTTTATTGATGACCTTCTGACTTTCCAGTTGACAAATCAACTGATGAATGGACAACAAAGAGGCTTTGGTTAGTTCTCTACTGCCTGTGATGCACAGTTTGAGTACAAATTGGCAGTTTTAGGTCCTCTATATTATGATGTTCCGCAACTGCAGATGCATCTGAAAGTTCAGGTCTAATGGACAATTTCAGTTTACCATCCTCAATTTCTACAGATGCTATTCCAAAAGCAGATTTTCAATACTCTAGGATCTTTGAAACAACCTTGTCTCAAAAAGTCAATTCTCAGAATGCAAGGCACATCAGGACCAGTGACAATAGTATGTTCCTTCCACTCCTTGCCAGTTAAACTAATTTCAGCCTGCAACTTAGTTAACTCTTGAGATCCGCCAGTGATTCCAAAAATAATTATAGACTCTGTTCCTTTTTTAAAGCTTTATATTTACTGCTCAGCAATATATACAAGCAGATATTTACAATATATTACAGATATTTACAGCTATATACAGTAAAAAGGTAATACAGAAACACCACACCCCTCCCAGAGATCAGAGTCCCCAAGAGGTACTCCATACCACCCTTCCACCTTCCTCCCCCTGCCACTCCCCAATCCCAGAATCTGTCTTACATGCCAGGTAAACAAAGAAGATCGGCCAGGGGGGTTAGAAGCAGGAATTGATTATTTGGGTTACACAGATCTTGCTGGAAGGCAAGGAAAGTCAGAGACCAACAGCCCAGAGCTCAGACTTGAGCAGCTATGTCTCATCTACATTTGTGTTCTTACTTTTGTATCTGTCAGCAAACCTATGAGCAAAGTAGACATCACCAATGTTTTCCTTTCTCAACCTATAATCTAATTTCTCTTGTGAAAATATTCCAATAATCCTCAAACCAGCTCCTCGGCTAGGTGAGAGATGTCCATGCCCTGGCAGGGGGATTGGGTTAGATGATCTCTGAGGTTTCTTCTAGCCTAAGCCCTTCTAAAAACTCTATGATTAAGAGGTAAGATGTAGTATTTGTGTTGTGTCTTCACATAGGTATGATGGAAAATTGAGTTGTTACATTACATTTGAATCAGTAATCTCTGTGTGGTACAAGAAGCTCTGCAGATGACTGGTCAGTATTGCTTACCTTCAGGTGTTTTGTGAGGCACCGCCCCATTCTAGAGGACAGGAGCAATAATTTCTTCTGCTGGGTAGTTCTGCCTTCTTTTTTAAGATGCAGCTTAAAAAAAGCATGAAGGATCTGACTGTCTGGCTGTATTGTTTCAATGCTGTGTTTCTCAGGTTGCATTTCTCTTGTCTTTCCCTAGATGCCAATTAAGTGGATGGCTCTGGAGTGCATACACTACAGGAAATTCACCCACCAGAGTGACGTCTGGAGCTATGGTAATCCTGATCTCTTAAGTTTAAAATTGTGTCTCTCTGTCATTATCATGGAATGGTAGGGTTTGGAAGGGATCTCTGGAGATTATACAGTCCAACCCCCCTCCCAGAGCAGGCTCATCTTACCTCCCAACACGAAGGAGGAGGATGGTACCAGTCATAGAATCATGAAATGGTTTGGGTCAGCAGGCACCCACAAGGGTCACCTGGTCCAATCACCCTTCAGTGAGCAGGCACATCTTTAAAAGGCACTTTTAAACCTTGACATTACAGCAAACAATAGATGTAAGAAGCAAGGTGCAAGTCAACCCACTATCACCATCACATGACAGCCATTAGACATAATTGTGTTGCTGTGGTAAAGATATCCTCTTTTCTTAGGATTTCATTCCACTGTGTTTTGCTCTTCCTTTTTTCTTTTTTTTTTTTGTTTTTATCCTTTTTCCTGTGTTTTTGCCTCTCCACCCCTCTTTTTATTTTTTTTTCCCTCTTCCCCCCCTTTTTTTTCTTATTCCACCCTCCCTTCTTTTTTTCTCTTAAAAAATATTTTAAAATGTGTGGCTCTAAGCAGCAGTTGTTAGCTGTCTGTAGGGTTACTTCCTTGCTCACTACAGTATATTACCTTGCTGTCCCTGCTGGGATGACTGCTGTAAGGGATGGGCTGCTAGCAGTTTGGCTGATTATTATGACAGAAGAAGACCTTTCTGAGCATAGAGTCCTAAAAACACAGCCACAGGTCATAATTTTCAGCAGTCCTTTGAAAACCTTACCTCTAAAAGCCACGAATGTCAAAAAACATTTACAAGCTTATGGAGCTCTCTGTACCAGCAGTCAGACTAAAGAGAATTTGTCATAATACAGAGCAAGAGAATGAAGTGAAAGAGACAAGTCCTCCAAGCCAGCAAATAAGTCAGCTGATGTGGGCTACACACACCCCAACAGATGTCAGATTTGATAACGACATATTCATTTACTGTTGTTAATTCCTTTATCCAGACAAACTGCTGTGTCACACCTGCTGAGGTGGCTGCCTGTTTATCCCTTAGAGCTATTATTACTGTTTGTCCATAAGAGCTGTTACTAACAAAACCATCCATGCCTTCCTAAGTGGAAGCTTTCAGCAGTGTCTAGGGCTGTGGACTTCTGTTTGCATTTTTTTGTCACAGAATCAATGTTAGAAATTAAAAGGAACCTCCAGGGATCATCCAGTCCACTCCCCCTGTCAAAGCAGGACCATCTGGGGTAGTTTTCCAGCTTGTATCCATTGCTCCTTGGCTTATTGCTGTGCACCACCCAAAAGAGCTTGGCTCCCTCTGCTTGACACCCACCCCTCAGATACTGATAGACACTGATCAGATCCCGTCTCAGCCTTCTCTTCTCCAGACTAAACAGCCCCAGGGCACTCAGTCTCTCTCCATAGGGGAGATGCGCAAGTCCCCCAGTCATCCTCGTGGCTCTCTGTTGGACTCTCTCACCAAGGTGTGCAGTGCTGTTTGTTACTTTTATCTGTGGTTAGCAGCAGAAGATACATTTTTCTGTGACTGGTTAGCTGCCCTTTTCTATTGAGCCAACATAGGAAAGTTAAATTAATCATGTAAAGCTGCTCTTTCTCTTAAAATTCTCTATATCCTGCATCACTTAGGAAAAAAAATATGCCTCTGTTCATAAAGTTGACTTTAAATGCATGTAGCTCAGAATATCTGTAATCAGAAAAGACAAGAGCAAAAACAATTGGCAAGTTGCAGTTGTTGAACATCCCCAAAGAGGTAAATGAGTGTGAAGAAGAAGTGGTTTTTATAGAGATGGTAGATTTGCCCATCAGCCTTCACATGAGCCTGACAGATGCCACAATCTGGTAAGTGATCTGGAGGCCTGTTGTAAATGACCTTTGCAATAAAAATAAAAGTGAGGCTGTTTTGAGGGCAGCTTTTGCAACGTTCAAGATTTTGGTGAGGGATGAGTTCTGTTACTTTTGATATATGATTTTAATTTCCAGCTCTGATGCTGAAACAAATCCTATGGCTATTCCACAAGAGCGGCTTGTTTCTGAAGCACAGCACTGTCATAATTCAAATCTCTTCTGCTATTTAAGGGAAAAATAGCACCGGTGGCTGCCAATGACTTCCAAGTCACAGACAATGACATCATGTTGCAGTGCTCTACATCAGTGGGAAATTAATGCTCTAATTTAGGGAACATCTGTGGGTTTTCCCTTTAAAATAACAGAGCACATCAGCCTTTTCTTTCTCCTTCTGATGCATTTTTTTGTTTGTTACTGCATCCATTTCCTTTAGTACCATTTCTTTGTCTTAGACATTCCTCTTGTGCCTCATGTTGACCACACTGCTTCTTACACCAATAAAATGAAGAAGAGATGCATTTTAGAACTTGGCCAGAATGATGTAAGAAACCGTGATGGAATCCAAAGAGGATGACCTCAATTATAATTTTGTTTTTCTCTTTAGGAGTAACTATCTGGGAGCTTATGACCTTTGGTGGGAAGCCGTACGATGGAATCCCCACTCGAGAGATCCCTGACCTCTTGGAGAAAGGAGAGCGGTTGCCCCAACCTCCCATCTGTACTATTGATGTTTATATGGTGATGGTGAAGTGTAAGTGACTGCCACTTTTACAGTCCCTAGAACATCTGCAGCTGTATTCTCTGACAGTACAGGGTAATAGGGCAGGCTGCTTCAAAAGACAAGCTTCCCAAGACACTGTAAATTCCATTTAAATGCTGCCTGCACATTTATTGTAATTGCAAAAGATAAGAATTGAGCCACGAAGGGTTGAGTTACCTCAGCTTCATATTACTGTCAGATGGTATCTCCTATCCTTAATGGGGAGTCAAAATGGTCTGATTATTATTGCAAATCCTTACCATTTCCATGACAATTGATGCTGATGTTAAAAAAAGATAGCATTAGACATAATTATGCTACATGGATACCTAGCCAGTGAAGACTGGGACAAGAATTGCTGGTTCCAAATATTGAGGAGAGAAAGTGCGGATGTTTTATTGTTACCAACAAGAAAGATGATTGCCATAGTAATAATAAAAAGGGAAATTAAATTAATACAAGAAATGCTACAGAGAGGATGAATTTTTATCAGAGTCCAGTACAATGTATTTCTACTTTAGCACAAAATGAAAACAGTCTACAGATGGTTTCTTCCTACCCTTTTACTTCCAAGATACCCACACTAGTGACAGTATCCTCCAAGACTGTGCTTCTAATTTAGAAAGAATTAGGAACATCTCTCTGGTGTTTCTAATTTAATTTAGGTGAGATTAACATAGAGACATCTCATCCATCATCTGTAGTCCTTTCCCTTTCACTCTGTACACTGAAAGGAAGACAATAAAACTAGAAGAGATAAAGAAAACCTTCTGAAAACAGTTGCACAGTGCATCCAGGTATGGAAATTGTCTGAAGATTGCTGGATAATGGTTGGGTGCAAAAATGCTCTATCTGACAATATTTCTAATGAGTGTGATGTGAATCTCAGCAGACAAGGGCAAATCCTGATGGAAGGTTACAGCTTGCCATGTGGACTGAGGCCTGCAATGCTTGTGTGAAATCCTTTAGAAGCTGTGGTAGCTTTGTTGTAACTGTTGGCCACTTCTTCGCTTCACTGGCATGAAGGAGATAAAGTCTGCTTGCTTTGGTCTCCCTGGGAAATGAGAACTCTCAGGGCTAGAAAAGATCTCAAGGATCATCCAGTTCCTACTCCCCTGCCATGGGCAGGGACACATCACACTAGACTAGGTTACTCACAGCCACATCCAGCCTGGCCTTAAAAACTTGCAGGGATGAGGCTTCCACCACCTTCCTCAGCAATCTGTGCCAGTCTCTCACCACTCTCATGGGGATGAACTTCCTAACATTCAATCTTAATCTTCCCTCCTTTAGCTTGTATCCAGTCCCCCCCAGTTCTATCACTACCCAACACCCTCAAAAGTCCCTCCCCAGATTTCTTGTAGCCCACTTTGGATACTGGAAGGCCACAATAAGGTCTCCTCAGAGCCTTCTTTTGTCCACACTGAACAACCCCAACTCTCTCAGCCTGTCCTCATAGCAGAGCAGCTCCAGCCCTCTGATCATCCTCATGGCCCTTCTCTGGACACCTTCCAGCACTTCCAGACCTTTCCTGTACCGAGGCTTCAGAACTGGGCACAGTGGTCCAGGTGGGGTCTCAGCAGAGTGGTGCAGAGGGGCAGAATGCCCTCCCTCACGCTGCTGCCCACACTTTTGTTGCAGCTCAGACTCTGGTTGGCTCTCTGAGCTTCAAGTGCACACTGATGGCTCATGTTGAGTTCCATATCCACCAGCACAGCCAGGGCCTTTTCTTCGGAAGTTACTGATAGGATCTTCCATTAGAAAAAGCTGACATTAAGATATAGTTGCTGGTGGTGTCTGCCTGTGCTACTTGCAAGTTTTGAGAATTGTTGTTCTTAATGAAAGCTTCTTGAAGAGTGGAGGACAGAAGAATCCTGAATCATCTAATGCTTTGTGTAAGGTCTATGTGCATGATGATTGTGTGTTTTTACAAGGTGATTGACTTTTTCCCTTGACAATTAACTTTCCCTTCTCACCTTTCATCTGTCCCCAGGCTGGATGATTGATGCAGACAGTCGACCAAAATTCAAGGAGCTGGCTGCTGAGTTCTCTAGAATGGCTCGAGACCCTCAGAGATACCTAGTGATTCAGGTGAGCACCTCTGCAGCATCAGGGGAAAGAGGAACAAACCAGGAATTCTGGCTGCCCAACCTGACTATTAATGTGGTTGCCTTTCAGTCTCTTAAGGTCAAGGCGTTCTTGATTTTCAAGCCAGCAGTGACTGTGGTACTGTACCAGAATGAAGTAGAAGTAGTGTCACTACCTCCAAAACAATAATCACAGACTTCACTGATTTGGCAAGGTCGTCTGGAGATCAGGTAGTTCAACCCCATGCAGTAAGCAGTGACATCTTTAACAGAACAGGTTGCTCAGAGCCACATCAAGCCTGGCTTTGAATGTCTCTATGGATGGCGGCCTCCACCACTTCTCTGGGCAATCCATTCCAGTGTTTCGCCACCCTCACAGAAAATAATTTTTTGCTAATGTCCAACCTAAATCTACCCTTCTCTAGTTTAAAACCATAGCCCCTTGTAAATAGTCCCTCAGCTTTTCTGTAGGGCCCTTCAGCTCCTGGAAGGCTCCTGTAACATCTCCCTTCAGCCTTCTCTTCTCTAGACTGAATAACCCCAACTCTCTCAGCCTGTCTTTGTAAGAGGTGCTCCAGCCCTGAGGTAATTTTTGGAACTCTCCTCTGAAGCCTTTCCACCAAGTCCATGTTCTTCTTGTGTTACGATGTCCAGAGCTGGACAAAACACTCAGGTGAGGTCTCAGCAGAGCAGAGCAGAACAGAGCGACAAGAATCCGCTCTCTCCACCAGCTGATCACGCTGCTTTGGATGCAGCCCAGGCTGCCATTGGCCTCCTGTGCTGCAAATACACATTGTCATACCCAACTTTTTGCCCACCAGTACCCCCAAGTCCTTTCCTGCATGGCTGCTCTCTATCACATCCTGCTCCAGCCTGTGTTGATAGTGAGGATTGTCCCAGCTCAGGTGCAGGACCCTGCACTTGCTCTTGTTGAATCTCATGAGGTTCACCTGGGCACACCTCTCCAGCATGTGCAGGTCCAACTGGCATATGTTGTATTCTTGGTCCCTCACTCCAGGAAGGACATGGAGGTGCTACAGCATGTCCAGAGCAGGGCAATGAGGCTGGAGAAGGGGAGGTTGAGGCTGGACGCTAAGAAATATTTCTTCCCAGAGAGGGTTCTTAGCCATGGAATGGTCTGCCCAGGGAGTCACCATCCCTGGAGTAGTTTCATCAACCTGTGTAGCTGGTGCTTAGGGACATGGTTTACTGTTGCACTTGCAGTGATGGGTGGAAGTTTGGACTGGATGAGCTTGGAGGTGGTGTCTTCCAGACAGATGCTTTCTGTGATTAGCCATAATCTGGAATTCACTTCTGCTTATGAGCCTGTATACAGTGTCTTGCTTTGCAAGCTCTTCACTACAGTGCATTCTTTCCTGAAACTGGAGACAAGGTTTTTAGGACAGTGGACCTACTTTAAACCAAGAACTTTCTTGGTAGTCTTGTAGTTTATGCTGAATCTCAGGAGATTATCCTGAGGAGAGTCTTTCCTTCACTGCTGAGATCATAAAGTTTCTTTTCATACCCTATACAAATATTTTTCAGAAGACAAGAAGCTGTGTCACATTGATTCCTCTTACACTAGAGAGAAAGTTCCCTCTGTCCTCCTTAGGTTGTTCCCTGTAGTAGATCCATACACAGGTGGTTCATCACATGAAACTACACTGTGGCAGCAGGACTGTACCAGTAGAGACATATCTGTTGACTACATCTAGCTGGAGGTGTGTACACCCAGAGCACAGAGCACAGGTGTGTGTGGAGAGTTGTGTTCTTCCACTCCTACTGAATCATAGAATCACAGGAACATTCAGGCTGGAAAAGCCCCTCAGGATCACCAAGTCCAACCCAGAACCCTACCCTACAAGGTTCATCCTAAACCATGTCCCCAAGCACTGCATCCAAACCACCTTTAAACACAGCCAGGCTTGGAGACTCCACCACCTCCCTGGGCAGCACATTCCAGTGTCTGACCACTCCTGCTGGGAAAAAAGTCCTTCCTCATGTCCAGTCTAAGCCTGCCCTTCTGCAGCTTGAGGCCATTCCCTCTTGTTCTCCGGCTAATGACCTGTGAGAAGAGACCAGCATCAGCCTCTCCACAAGGTCCTTTCAGGGATCTGTAGAGAGCCAGGAGGTCTCCTCTCAGTCTCCTCTTCTTCAAACTAACCATCCCCAGTTTCTTCAGTCTCTCCTCATCACATTTATTCTCCAGGCCCTTCACAGTTTCCTTGCCCTCCTCTTCACTGGCTCCAGTACCTCCATGTCTCTCTAGTACTGAGGTGTCCAGAAGTGGGCACAGCACTCGAGGTGTGGGCCTCATCAGAGCAGAGCCCAAGGGGACAATCCCCTCCCTGCTCCTGCTGGCCACAGCAACCACAGCATTTCTGATGCCAGCCAGGATGCCATTGGCTTTCTTGGCCACCTGTGCACACTGCTGGCTCACATTCGGCTGCTTGTCCATTACAAGCCCCAGGTCCCTTTCTGTAGGCAGCCTGTAGTGCTGCTTGGGGTTGTTGTGGCCCAAGCGCAGGACCTGGCACTTGGCCTTGATGAAGCTCATCCCTTTAACACTGGCCATGGGCCCAATCTGTCCATGTTCTGTATGTGTGTTCATTACAATTGAGACTCAAGATGAAGAGCCTCCAGAAGTTCAGTTGTTGCCACTTTGTGGCTTGCTTCTGGGCTACTGCTAGCCTCAGCAGCCAGCACTGCACCTGGCTGTGCAGGCATGCTGGCCTGCTCATGGTGTTCCAGTGTGTGCTGCTCTCCTTCAGCTGTAGGAGAAGCGAAATGTGTTTGAAGTACGGGTCAGGAGGATTTGTGGAGCTGAACTGCAAGTTCACCTGATAGAAAGGATTCTGGAGACATCAGTCTGGTTGAATGACTACAGGCGACAGGACATGCTTCCCTATTCTAAATACCTCTTCCTTACCTTTCTGTCCCTGGCCCTTCCCTCTGCTGTTGTGCAGTCTGGTAAGTATTTCACCCTGTGAGGCTTTTACTGCAGTGATCCTTGCAGACAAAATACAGGCATGTGCTACTTGAGAAACCAAGGTGTCTCCACTGCACTGCCACCTCTGCTGTTAAGACTCCCCATTGCCCCCAGATGCTACCAAGAATGACAAGCTTGCTGTTCAGCTTTTGGACCACAGAATCACAGCATGCTCTGGGTTGGAAGGGACCTCCAAAGGTCACCCAGTGCAACCCTCTCTGCACTCAGCAGGGACAGCCTCCACTAGATCAGGTTGCCCAAAGCCCTGTCCAGCCTCACCTTCAATAACTCCAAGGATGGGCCTCAACCACCTCCCTGGGCAACCTGTTGCAGTGTTCCACCACCCTCATGTGTGAGAATCAAAATTAGCTCTCCCTTGTTCAAATCAAGAAAGATAAATATTGCCTTTGTTACCTCCCTGGACTCAGCCCAGGTTCCTGGCTGGATGCTCAGGGGTGTAAATACAGTGCTTTTGTGGCCTTCCTGGACTTCAGCCTGACTTGAATGCCCAAGATGTGTATGTCTTACATCAGATAGAATATGTGTATTTGGGGTATGGACAGGTAGGCAGCACAGGGTGTGGGTGGAGGCCCTCCCTGGTGCTGCCGCTGGACTCCTGCAAATGCATGAGAACACACAGGAAGATTCCCTGGGGAGCTGCACCTGAACATCAATCTAAGACTGGAACTTAAAAAAAAAAAAAACTGTATAAGAAGACCTGAGCAATGCCTGCAAAGAAGAAGAACTTGAGGAACAACTCCACCAGAAGAATTCCCACAGAACAACTCCAGACTCTGCAGAAGAACATCCTTCAGCCACACACACATCCCTCTCTCTTTCTGCCCCCCATCTCCAGCTGATGGTAATATAATCCCTGCTCTTTTCCTTGCCTGCTCTTTTGCTCTTCTCTTGCTCTGTTGCTCTTCTCTTTTGCTCTGTTTTTCTCCCTCTCTCTCCCTCTTTTTTGTTCAACTTTATCCTTTAATAGATTTGTTTTGTGGTGATATCTGGTCTGGTGTGCACCTTAATTTCACAACATGGAAATCTGTAAGAACAGATCTTGCTCCTCTGGTCAGAGATATTGTTAATCTCTGCCCTCCCGTTCCTTGACGTCGTGGTGCAGAACTTGTTCCTCACATCCAGTGTCAATCTGCTCTGCTCTAGTCTGAAGCCATTGCCCTTGTCCTGAGCTGGAAGGCCTTTGGAAACAGTCCCTCTGCAGCCTTCTTGTAGCCCCCTTCAGGCACTGGCAGGTTGCTATTAGGTTTCCTTAGAGCCTCCTCTTCTCCAGACTGAATACTCCCAGCTCCCTCAGCCTGTCCTCATAGCAGAGCTGCTCCAAACTCCATATCATTTTCATGGCCTCTTCTGGTCCCACTCCATCAGGGCCATGCCTGCATCCTAGTCTGTATGCAGCCCCAGCACAGATATCCTTCCCTCCACAGCATGGTGCCTCCTGGGCAGTGGGAGGCCATTCTTTAGCCATGTGGTGAGGTTCAGCATAATTTCTGGAGGCTGTTAAGTGCTTGGGGAGTGGGCTGCTTTTGGGCTTCTGTTTTGTGGCATCAAGCCACATGCAGTACTGATGTTCCTCTCCAGCTTCAGGATGCTATTACAATAAGAACATATGTGATTGTTGCTGCTGTTGTTCCCTGGTTGGGATTTTATTGTCTTTTGGCTTTGTTGCATTCTGCAGAACTTTCCATCTATAGAGATGAGAAGGAAATTTAGCCTTTGATTCCCTAAAAATACTAATTGCAGTAAAGCAAACACCCAGACACAGCAGTTTCCCTGTTATTTTAACCTCCCTACATGTGAACCTAAATAGCTAAGATATTTCACAAAATATATCAGGCCTTGGTGGGGTCAGAAACTGAATGTGTGTTGTAAAAACAGGAGAAGGAATAAATACTCAGTCACAAGGATGTCCATACTGGCTTACCTTGATTTATGCAGTTATTCTCTGATTTCAATCATAATTTTCACAGGGAGAAAAAAAAAAAAAAAAAAAAAAAAAAATGTGACTGTGGGGATTTAGAACATGCCTGGCTTCCAGGGCATGAAGCAGGCTGAAGTTTCCTTTCTAGACAGGGGGAATTCATACATCTTTTGACCATTTTCCTCTCTCAATGCAACCTGGCTTTTGTGTTGTTTTTTTTTTTTGGTTGTTGTTTTTTGTTTGTTTGTTTGTTTTTAGGGAGATGATCGTATGAAGCTCCCTAGCCCAAATGACAGCAAGTTCTTCCAAAACCTTCTTGATGAGGAAGACCTGGAAGATATGATGGATGCTGAAGAGTATCTTGTTCCTCAAGCCTTCAACATCCCTCCTCCCATCTACACCTCCAGGACAAGAATTGATTCCAACAGAGTAAGAGCAAGCCCTGGGATAAAGTGCTGGTTATGATAAAAGCACAGGTGGATGTTGAAGTGCACTAATCAAACACAGGCCAGGAGTTGCCTTAGGAATTCTAAGGAGAGCCACTATGAAAATATTGTCAGTGGGTTCCCTCTTTATTATGCCTCAGTCAATTCTAAATTAGCAGCTTGGCCTAGAGTGAACAGAGCTCAACTTTATTCACCTGTCCTCAAGGCACAGCTGAGGCTTGGGAAATCCAGCATTTTGGTCCTCCTGGCCAAGAGGTGCACAGCTCTGACTCTCCTATCCCTGCAGAGCTGCTTTCACAGGGTTGGCATTGATGTAAGTGAGGACAGGTGGAATATATAGATAATGCTGCTGTTGTGTCTGGAGCCAGATTTCAGCCCCTTTCCCTGTTTGTGTTATGCTTTCGCCACTCTCTTCCACAAACACGAGAAAGTTTTGCCAAGCATGTCACAGATTTTAGCATGGTGATCTTCATAACATCCTTGTCAGAGGAGGCAATGCTGTTCAGCTTGCAGGGATAGCTGAGGCACAGAGAATGGTGCAGTTGAATTTCACTCACATAACTGTAACCATCAGAAGGATAAAGATAGAATTGAAGCTCTTCAATTCTTCAATCTAGGCTTAATTTTGTGTCACTGGAGAAGAGTCAGTGCACCCAGTGGGTTATTACTGCTGCCTGTCTTGGACATTTACAAGGGGAAATGTGACTTTCTGCAGGTGTCTTTCTCTATCCACTGTCTACTGGCAGCTCCAGAGCAGTCTCAGACCTGGTTGTGAGCTCTTGTGAATTGAACCCTGCCTCAGCCTCCGTAGCACAGCAGCTCTGCTTGATCTGAGTTTGGCTTTCCAGAATCCCTTTTCCCTCCTGAACCCCTGCCCACAGCTCTGACTTCTACCTGTTCCTGTGCTTGGCTCCATCATTTTAATGGTCCAGGTGCCAGCTCTTCTCACAAAACTAAAAGGTGGTGAAATCCATTCCTAATGCAAGGACATTTGCACAAGCAGCAGAAGTATTTGGTCAATTTGGTTTGTTTGCTTTAACTTCATGCTCCCTTTATTTGGAAAGTCACATTTTAAATACTCTGTGGAGTGTCACTGAAATGTCAATTGTTACTCCTCATGCATTAGAAACCTTCTGGACATTTGCTCTTAGTCAAGGTAATTCCAAATTCATACCCTGCTTTGAACTGATTGCACCACACCAGACAGGAAAGAGAGAAACAAAGGAACCGAGAGTGTATAAACCACATCTGACCATGAATTCTTTCAACTCTCCTGAATAAATCGGTGCTGCTCTGGAATACGAAGACAAAATCTGATCTTAAATAATATCCAGCCAATGCTACTGGTTTTAAAGACAAGGAGAACAGAGGTCTTAGGAGGAGCAGCATTGTAGCCCTACTGGCTAAGCTGGACACATGTTGCATTTGTGTTGCTTCACTGAAAGGTAGCAGTAAGCAAGAAGCTTTCACTTTATGAAAGCAATACTGAAGCTGATCTGAAATAATTTGGTAGGCAGCAGAGTAAGACCCACAAATTTTGGTATATTAATCTCACTCCTGTATTTACTTGAAATACTGGGGCATAGGACAAGGGGCAAGGGATGGAAACTGTAGCACAGCAAGTTCCACCTCAACATGAGCAACAACTTCTTTGCTGTAAGGTTCCCAGAGCAGTGGCACAGGCTGCCCAGCGAGGTTGTGGAGTCTTTTTTTGGAGCCATTCCAGCTCTGTCTGGATGTGTTCCTGTGTAACTTGTGCTGGATTCTCTGGTGCTGTTCTGGCAGGGGGTTTGGGCTGGAAGATCACCACAGATCCTTTCTAACCCCTTCAATCCTGTGTCTTTCTTTCAGTGGCTCCTATTGCTGGCAATTTTTCTCTGGCATCCTGTGACAATATAACACTTAAACTAAACTTTGTCAAGTTTTCTGATTCTGAGCCAAGTTTTCTGACCCAGGTAGCCTTGGAAAGGACAGCTAGGGGACAGAAAGCTTACACTCAGCTCTCTGACTTTGAACCATTTCCATGTTTATGGCTTTTGTTTATTGTGGGAGCCTCTCTATGGAGGGGTCATTTTTAAGGCTGAAATAAGACCTTTGCAAAGGAGTTGCCATTGAACAACCTGCTGATTTACAGTAGCACTTGTTGATGACTTTGGAGATTGACTTATGTAGCAGGATTACCAGCAGAGTTTTGATGCCTATCCAGTATCTCTGATTAGCTTCAGTCTCTGCTTTGTTTCCTAGCAGTTTTACATCTCCTAAAGGTACTGTCCTATGCGTGAGGACCTCTGGACTGCAGTAAGGCCACAGGACCTTGTTGCTGAGCCAAGGTTGAAAGTCCCATAGAATCTTAGTCTCCCTAGTTTCCTTTGCAAGAATGTTGCTTTTCTGTGTGTAGTACTTTTGTTTGCTCTGTGTGCAGAAGGCTGCATAATTGTCTGTTGTTTCTCTGAAGCATTAACTGATCCTCCAGTGAAGAATCATCTTGATACAGAGCAGAACATAGAGTAGTTTCTTTCAGGTTAAAGTGCATCTGGAGAGCATAGTTGAGTAAGATGAATGTCAGCTACAAGAATCACAGAGAGCTGAAATGCTGTCAGAGCTCTCTGTCTGCAGTGGTCTGATTCTGTGTCTGTGTTTCCTGTGGATAGTTTGTGATTTGAGCTTGTTTGTTGTAGTGAACATTAATATTGCACTGAGTCATGGTTCTACTGCAGCCATAGGTGCTAAATGAATTGATACAGCTCAGGTAGTTTGTGTTTCCTGTGTCTGGCAAGTTAAATTTTTTGGGGAGATTGCCTTGCAGTTTGGTAAAGTAAAACAGACAGGAGCTGTGTGACATTTGTGATGGCAGAGTGCTGTGCTCCTTCTCAGAGTGTCTTGTACTGACAGTTTTATTCGAGTGCTCCAGCAGTGCGACTCCACTGAGCACAAAGCTTGCAGGAAGACAGCAGGGAGATCATGAGCTTCCTTACACTCAGGCTTTGAAGTCAGGGAATTAAGGAACAGCAGGAGCATTTACTTTCTAGGGAAAGCTCTGAAGTTTCTTTAGGGTAATCATGGTCCTAAACCCTTGCAGCTTGTTGCCTGGGAGAGGCACCCCTGGGTGAGGTCTGTATTACACACTGCCTGCCTTCTCCCTCCCATGTGAAGAAAGAAGATAATTGATATGAATTAACAACTTGGAGCTGCAGCCCATGGAAGGAGGGCTGGAAAGAGGGAAGTCTTCCAGGGAGTTTCAACTTCCCCAAGAAGTGTCACATTCTCCATCCTTGAGTATTACTGAAATTTATGAAGCTGCAAGGCTCAGACACAGCTTTAGCATTTCCATCCCACCCACACTGGCTTCACACCAGCACATTTTTGGGACCTGTACTCCCAGAGAGCAGAAGCCTGCAGGCAGGGTTGCCCACAGCAGTGCCCTCTGTTATGAAGCCCAGCCTGAGACTTATGCAGCTTTTAAATAAAAATGAGCATCTCAGGCTAAATTCAATTCTTTCATTGTATCTGAAACTCTTCAGTTGCAATTTTCAGCTCATCGTCTTTTCCAAGTTTTTATTTTCCTCCTCTGTTATTCCAGCTGATGGTGGAGACACCGGAATAAGTAGCAGAGTGCAGTCTTTTAATACGTGGCTGCCTGGATGGTGTAACCGCCATAAATTTGGATTCTTTGATAATAATATGGCCTTTACAACACCAGGGTTGCTGACACCTAACAGGAGATACCTGTCTTGAAAAGGGAAGAGGGTCCTTGCAGAAGAGATAGGAGGGCTGGTTGACAGGGCTTTAAA
>VWZI01017928.1:0-23845 GCA_013396835.1 Psilopogon haemacephalus
AAAGGAAAAGGAAAAGGAAAAGGAAAAGGAAAAGGAAAAGGGAGAGAATTATCCTGCCATTTCAGTTCTCTTGTGAAAGCTTCAGCAGAAATCAATACTCTGGAAAAAAAAACAGTTCCAACTGCTTTTGTTTTGTTAGTTGATAATCGCCAGCTTTATAAGTTTCCATTTTTAAGGTCTGTTTTACATTTGAGGCTGACTCCTACTAAAAGAAATATTAGTCAAGCATTTGGTGGGAATGTTACTGACAATTTTCTTCTGTTATCTTCAGCATTTTTTAATCGGTAGATTAGAATTCGAGAGTTGCTCTAATGGAAATGCAAGCAGTGGTTTACAAAAGCAACTTCAAATATTTGCTCAGCACAGAAACCAGACCCAGCCTTTCTGAAAAAAAAAAAAAAGGAGCAAAGGACAGAAATGTTGTCTTCTGTCATTATTTTGTAAAGGCTATGGAAAAGATGTATTTTTAAGCTGGAAATAAATAAGAAATTAAATCAGCCTGGAAGGTGGCAACCATGTCCTGGGCTGAAGCTAAAGAAACGTGACCAGCAGGATGAGGGAGGTTATTCCACCCTTCTGCTCTGCTATGGTGAGACCCCACCCAGAGTAGTGCATCCGGTTCTGGTGTGCCCAGAGTAAGAGTGACACAGTGAGACAGTAAGAGTGACAGAGTAAGAGCGACTGCTGGAGAAGTTCCAGAGTAGACCACAAAAGTGATCAGAGGTGGTGAAGTGATCAGCCTGTGAAGACAGGCTGAGAAATTTGGGGCAGTTCAACCTAGAGAACAGAAGGCAACAGGGAGACCTTCTAGGAGCTTTCCAGTATCTCTAGCTCTCCTGGAGGAGGATGTTTGGCAAAGGTCTGGAGTGATGTGCTGGTTTGAATTAATTGGAGGGTTTTAATAAGAAATTAGACTATAAGCTGAGAAAGGAAAACATTCCAGTGTCTCCTTCAGCCATTTGTTTACTGAAATGGTATAAATGTTATAACCAAAACATAGATAATGGAGAGCTGTTTGAGCTTTGCTCACTGTTGCATCTCTCTCCTTTCTTAGCTGGATCTGTGCAACTTCACTAACCAGTTTCCTACTTCTAACCCCCCTGACCGATCTATCTTGCTTATCTAGCACGTACGACAGATAGTGGAATAAAATTGGGAAGTGGGGGGAAGGTGGTAGGGTGGTTGGAAACCCCTCTTAGGGACTGATTTCTGGGAGAGGTGTGATGTTTCTGTATTACCTTTTCACTGAATATATATGTAAATATCTGTAATATATTGTAAATATCTGCTTGTATATTATGCAAAGCTATAATATAAATCTTCATTCCTTAACTTCCATCTATCAAAGTCTAGCCTGGGTAATTTCAGAAGGTNGCTGGACTGAGATGAGACATGAGGAACAAATTATTTCCCCTAAGGGTAGTGAGGCACTTGAACAGGTTGCCCAGAGAGGCTGTGTAGATTTCATGCCTAGAGGTGTCCAAGGCCAGATTGGATGGGCCTTGAGCAAGCTGGTGTAGTAGATGTCTCTGTCCATGGCAGGGGGTTGAAACTGGATGATATTGAATGTCCCTTCTAATCCAAACTCTTCTGTGATTCTGTGAATCTGGACTGAGGACAAACTAGAGTTATCTTCAAGTTCTTATTCAAGCTTATTTCCCATCTGAGATAGAGATAATATTCAAACGTACGTAACCACTGAAAAATAGCACAGCAAAGAAACATAAATAAATTTGGGATAGGAGAATTCAAAACATTTCTTTGTTGTCTAAAACACACAAAACACATAATGGACTGACATTAGTTGCCTGGCAACAATATGCTTGGTGTTCTTGTATTGAATTTCACATTTCAAATTGATAGATGAATCTAAAAAAAAAAAAAAAATCAGACTCTGCCAGACCCTTTCCGTGCACTTGAGTGATTTAAATAAATAAATAAAAGGGTTTAATTATTACTAGAAACTTGGGAAGAGCTGTTATTAAATCAGTGTACAAAAAACATACATAATTCTCAGTGAGATGGAATATTATTTAGGTACCATTAGCACTGAGTTTTTCTAATTTTAATTGTTTCCTGCAGCTAGTTATTCCTTAAAAAATGGGATGGAGATGATTTTGAATTTATATTTGAATTGAATCATAGACTCATAGTATGATTTGGTTTGGAAGGGACCTTCAAGGTCATCTAGTTCCAAATCCTCTGCCATGGGCAGGGACTCTTTACACTAGAGCAGGACAGAATCACAGAATCACAGAAACAGCCACATCGCAAAAGACCCTTGGGATCACCAAGTCCAACCGATAATCTTACTCTACAACACTCACCTTAAACCTTATCCCTAAGCACCACATCCAAACAACGCTTAAACACATTCAGGGTCAGTCACCAAACCACCTCCCCTGGCAGCTTGTTCCAGTGCCTGACCACTCTCTCTGTGAAAAACCTCTAATCTAAACCTACCCAGCCTCAGCTTGAGGCCTCAGCCAAAATGGCCTTGAACACCTCCAGGGAGGAATCATCCGTGACCTCCCTGGGCAATCTGTTCCAATGTCTCACCACCCTTACTGCAAAGCGTTTATTCCTAATATCTAGTCTAAATTTGCTTTCTTTCAGTTTAAAAAGATCTGTAACAGTTAAAACATTCTACGATAACCAACCAGTTAGTCTTCTACATATGTGTTTGAAATACACAGTTTTGTCCAGTGTCTGACTCTGTGTGTGTATATGTATGTATATTTTTATTTTTTTTAATTGATGAGTATTACCATTGGTCATAACAAGTCACAGCTGTATTTAGTTTGGAATTCTCAGAGTGAAGACAATCATCATAGACTCATAATATGAATCATGTAATTATGTAATTGTTAGGTTTGAAAAAAAGGTTTCTAAGATCATCCAACCAACAACCCAACACCACCATGGCAATTAAACCATCACCCAGAGTGGCATGTCCACATGTTCCTTGGACACCTCCAGAGATGGTGACTCCACCATCTTCTTAGGCAGCCTATTCCAGTGCCTGACTGCTCTTGAAGCAAATAAATTGTTCCTAATATCCAATCTAAATCTTTGTCACAATTTCAAGCCATTTCCTCTCTTTCTATCATCTAGCATACTATGGAGAAGAGCCCAATCCCCACCTCACTCCAACCTGTTTTCAGGGGGTTTAAAGCATGGCAATTAAATAATGTTCTGAAGTGCCACATCCACATATTTATTACTAGTCCCAAACTCATTAAAGTCAATAAAATTATTTAGTTTTGCTATGTAGAGGTGTAGAAACACTTTGATTGGAAAAGACCTCTAAGATCATGGAGCCCAACCATCAGCCTTAGACCACCAGATCCACTAAACCATTTCCCAAAGTGTCATGTCCACATGTTTCTTGAACACTTCCAGGGATGAAGGAATTTACTTGTCCCAAATACACTGGAGTCAATACAATTATTTGATCTGTCAGTATCAGAACTTCCATGCTAAAAGAACCTAAATTATTTTAAAACAGGTATTACAAAAAAAAAATTAAAAAAAAAAAAAAAAATCAAACCAACTTCAAAAGGTTTTGATGCAGAAGCCAAACTTTCCTGATCCAAACAATTCAGACAGGCATGAATTGTTATATAAGAGTTCACACTTTCTTACAATTTATGAATTGGACTTTGCAAACCATCTGTGCAGTGTTCTTTTCTCATGGAAAATAAAGGAAAATAAACATCAGTACATATGTTGTTTCATAGTCTATCAAGTTGGTATGTGTGTATTTTTAGCACCAAAGAAGAGCGTTAAGTCATAGAACTAGAGAATAGTTTGGGTTGAAAGGGGCCTTTGAGATCATCTATTCCAATCCCCAAATAAGATACTGTAGAGGAATACGATGTAGCTATCAAGATCAAATAATCAAGCTATGAGTTTGTTCTGCATGGATAAATTGTTGAAAAAAAAAAAAAAGTGTTCCTAAACTTCTTCTTAGTTCCTTTATTTCTACAAAGATGCTGAAGGGGCTGGAACATCTCTGATGAAGGAAGATTGAGAGAAATGGGCCTTTTGAGTCTGGAGAAGAGCAGAGTGAGGGGGGATCTCACCAATGCTGCTCAATATTTGAAGGGCTGCTGTCAGGATCTGTCTTTTTCAGGGGTCCCCAGTAGTGGGCACAGACCTGAGCATATGAAGTTCCATCTAAACATGAGGAGGAGCTTTTTTAATTAAAGGCTGACAGAGCACTGGAGCAGGCTGCCCAGAGAGGTGGTGGAGCCTCCATCACTGAAGATATTGCAAACCTGCCTGGAAGTGTTCCCATGTGACCTTGTCTAGGTGACTCTGCCTTGGCAGAGAAATGGACTTGATGATTTGCAAAGGTCCTTTCCATTTCCTACCATTCTATAATTCTGTGATTCCTTAAATCTCACTTGATGGCAGTCATTTGCAAGAGAACAATGAGAACTTAAAATAGGGTGGATTAAGGAATTCCCCTTCCCCACCACTGAAAATTATCAGACCAACTCAAATGGGTTGGAAGTAAGATGAAGCTGTATTTACAGCAAAGCAAAATGTGCAACCATATATACACAATATAATTACAAGTATATACAAATAATGAAGAAATTCAAATTCCATTCTGGTCAAACAAACTGCCCAGAAGGGGTTTAAATCCACCCTCTCTCTCTTCCAGACAGACAATCAGCAAAGCTTTCTTGTTGTCTGTTAATGGAAGATATTAGACAGGAGTACAGGAGAATTAAAAGGAGTAAGGGCTTGAGGCAGAAGAGAGCAAATTGTTTACATTTTGACTTTTCATCCCTTTTAGCTAACCAAAAAATGATATAGACTTCATCATTATTATTATTTCACAACCAATGATCTAATTTCTCTTATTAAAATATTCCCATTTGTCTCAAACCCGCACAATGTGCTGGTTTGAACTAATTGGAGAATTTGAGTGAAAATAAACTATAGGCTAAGAGATGAAAACACATGATGTCACTTCACTCACAGCTTTACTGAGAAAGGAAAAAAAAGTTTTAAGAGTTGTAACCCAAATATAGATAAGTCAGATGGTTTCAGACTGCTCTGGGCTGCGGCTGCTCTCTTTGCATGGCTTCGTTTCCCTGCCTTTTGTAGCTGATTCTTAATAATTCTACTAACTTCTTTCCTACTGCTAATCTCCCTGGCTGATCTACCTCAGCCTATCTGCTGCATCAACAGATGGTGAGATAAGATTGGGGAAGGGGGGAAAGGTGGTAGGGGTGGTTAGAAAACCCCTCGTAGGGATTTTGATCTCTGGGAGGGCTGTGGTGTTTCTGTATTACTTTTTCACTGTATAGATCCATAAGTATCTGTTATACGTTGTAAATATCTGCTCGTATACTATGCATAGCTGTAAATATAAAGCTTCATTTACCAGGTTCTAGCCTGGGTTATATCAAAGGGTGGGGGGGCAGGTAACTGCTAAACCACTACACACAACAAGAAATGACTAAGTACTGTTAAAATAAAGCACTAATGATCTGCACAGGCAGGAGATGAAATGATACAAAATGAGTTGTATTTTGGTGAAGAGCCTGTTTTCCATGAAAAATGTTAGTTAGAAGTTCTTTTTGATAAATTTATAGGTTCACAGAATGCATCAGGTTGGAAGGCACCCTCAAAGGTCATCCAATCCTGCTTCAGTCAACAGGGGTATCTCCAAATAGATCAGGCTGTCCAGGAACACATCGAATTTGACCTTGAATGTCTCCAGGGACAGGGCCTCAACCATATCCCTGGGCAACCTGTTCCAGTATTTTACCACTCTCATTGTGAAGAAATCCCTCCTAATATCCAATCTAAAGCTATCCTGCTCCAGTTTCAACCTTTGCCCTTCATCCTGCCATGACAAGCCTTTCTAAACAGTCCTGAAATTACAAACACATTGTCAGGGAAAAAAAAAAAATCTTTGGATTAATATCTAATGACAATTTTTTAATATTGCCTTGTCTGTTTATACCTAGAAAATACACCTACAAATCTTCCACCCTTCCCTCCCATACCTCTCTACGACATCCTGAGAGGAGGTTAGAATGAGGAGGTGGTTGGCCTCTTCTCCCTAGTATCAGGTGAAAGAATCAGAAGAAATGGCCTAAAATCAAGCCAGAGGAGGTTTAATTTGGATATTAGAAAAAAAAAACCTCTTCCCAGAAAGGGTTTTCAGGAACTGGAACAGGGCACCCAGGGAGGTGGTGGAGCCACCATCCCTGGAGGTGTTGTTGGTCTTAGTAACTACAAACATCACAGGGAGCTGAGAAAGTTAAGTGAAAGAGATATGGTTTCAAAGGACATGGTTTAGCATTAGACTTGTTAGAGTTACAGACTAGACTCAGTGACCTGAAATTCTTTTCCAATTAAAACAACTCTATGATACTGAGCATATTTCATGCCAAAGACCCAGAAGTCTTTACAGACCAAGACAAGAAGATAAACTAAGTCCCAGCTACCATAACCTGGTAGCATATTGAGAGCTAAGCAAAACCAGCTTGTATTACATGTCGGAGAAGCAAAACACCTTCATCTGCAGTTTGAGCATTTTTTCAACTCAAATCGTGTGACACATCTTCTGTGTCTCAAGGAAAACCCTGGGAGCACATATCTCAGAAACAAATGGTTCCTCTCCAACTGCACCTTATGTCGTCACTTGTGCCAAGAACCAGCAAAGCACTTTAGCATCTGTTTAGCGTCAAGCACGTAGGCAAGCTGCTTGACACAATATGTTTAGGATATTTACTGAGTTGTATGAAATCACTGTGAGATGCAACCAGCATTGCTAGCTGAACAAGCATGGTTGTGTATCAAAACCCCCAATTGCTTCCATAAATGAAATAAAACCACTCTGTGTCTTATCACAGAATCACAGAGTGCTTTGGGTCGGAAGGGATCCTCAAAGTCATCTGTGTACAGTTCTGGAGTCCCCAACACAAGATGGACATTGAACTGTTGGAGAGAGTCCAGACGAGGGCTACAAAGATACTAAGAGGGCTGGGGCAGCTCTGATGTGAGGACAGGCTGTGAGAGTTGGGACTTTTCAGCCTGGAGAAGAGAAGGCTTCGAGGAGACCTTATAGTAGCCTTCCAGTATCTGAAGGGGGCCTATGGGAGGGCTGAGGAGGAACTATATACAGGGTCTTGTTATGACAGGATGAGGGGTAATGGGTTTAAACTGGCAGAGGGGAGATTTAAACAGGATGTTAGAAAGAAGTTCTTTATAGCGAGGGTGGTGAGACGCTGGCACAGGTTGGCCAGGGAGGTTGTGGCTGCTCTGTCCCTTGAAGTGTTCAAGGCCATGTTGGATGAAGCCTTGAGTTACCTGTTCTAGTGGGAGGTGTCCCTGCCTATGGTGGGAGGTTGGAACTGGATGATCTTTGAGGGCCTTTCCAACCTAAACCATTCTGTGGTCAGCAGGGACATCTCCAACCAGATCATGTTGCTCAGAGTCCCATCAAGTTTGACCTTGAATGTCTCCAGGGATGGGTACTCCACTACATCTGCAGGCAACCTCTTCCAGGATTTCACCACTGTTATTGTGAAGAACTTCCTTTTAATGTCCAACCTAAATCTACCCTGCTCCAGTTTCAAACCATTGCCCCTTGTCCTGTCGTTATAAGTCCTTCTAAACAGTCCCTCCCTAGCATTCCTGTAGGTCCCTTTCAGATTTTCTCTGGAGCCTTCTCTTCTCCAGACTACACAGCTGAACTGAACCCCTGATGGCAATTAGTTACCTTCACTGTTGAGGCTGTGGCAGAAGCCCCAGACTAGATTAAACAGCAGATAGGAACAAGGTTCAAGAGCTGGATTCTGGAACTGGATTTGGGAGCTCATATATGAGGATTGAAGGTACAGTAGAGTCCTCTTTGGACACTAGCCATTGAAGAAAATACCTGGCTCTGGTGGCCTCTCAGCTTTAAACTGAAGATGCCATCCACGGGATGGATTTCCTTGTAGACCAGTTGAAGGTCAGCTATCCTGTTAATTTCTCCCTGCAGATGCCAGTTCTGACATCCTGGACCCCAACATGGTATAGACCTTGGTCTGCAGCCAAACTCTTGACACTAAATCTCTCGATCATATTCTCACTACTAGAAGTATCCCTTGTCTGTGCACACCTGCCCGGAGCTGCAGAAAGTGCCAGCCTTGAGTAGAGATGGAGCTGGGAAGTGAAGCCACTGAGCAGAATCACTGCCAGTCTGACACAAACCAGGGCAACCACTAGACCTGCTAAGATATCATTGCTTAGTTAGACCAAGAGAGGCTATTACCATTATCGTCTTTCTGAAAACAAAACAAAACAAAACAAAATCAACCAAAGCCAACCAACCAAAACAAAAAAAAAAAACCCCACCAAAACAATGCAGTTCATCTAATCATGATTCCTGGAAGTGGTAAGGCCAGGCTGGGTGAGGTCTTGAGCAGTGTGGTCTAGTGGACAGTGCCTCTGCCCATGGCAGGGGGCTTTGAACTAGATGATGTTGAAGATCCCTTCCAACCGAAGCCATTCTGAGGCTCTATGATTGATGTGTAATTTCTGTGTGATAACAAAGTGGAAAAAAGCCCAAAAACCAAAATTCAAAACCAGAATTATTCAGACACTTAAAAAAAAATAAATTAAGCTCAGTCACATGTCGATAAATTGCATTGCTTGCATTTGCATTATTTATTTTACACACTTTTGGCAAATTTACTCTGAAGAATGCCTTCCTCTCTGAGTATTTTTCCTATTTAAGTATTTCATTAAATATAAATCAATATGTACATTCAGATCTGATTCAGGACTGAAGCCTTTGCACTCAGGACTCTTTCACATGTGACCTGTATGTGAAATAGCCAAGAACAAAATGTTTATAAAATGTTTTTAAAATGTAGAAGCTGTGGTGAAGCAAGCAATTCTCTCTATGGTTAGCATGTGAAGTATCCTGAAAATTTCTTCAGTTTAAGTTCCATCTAGACAGAGTTGGATCCTGGAGCACTTATTCATGAATTTGTTCTAAGTATGTAAGCTTCAAATTCCAGGGTGGTGGGGTTGGAAGGGACCTCTGGAGATCACCTAGTCCAACCCTCTCTACTAGAGTGGTTTCACCTAGAACAGGTTGCCCAGGATCACAATGTACAGGTGGGTCTGGAATCTCTACAGAGAAGGAAACTTTGCAACCTCTTTGGGCAGCATGCTCCAGTGCTCTAGTACTATAAAGAAGTTTCTTATGTTCAAGTGAAACCTTCTGTGTTGCAGTTTGTGTTCACTGTGCCTTGTCCTATCCTTGGGCACCTCCTGATCCCTGTCCTTTAGCTATTGATCAGCATCTTCTCAGGCTGCTCTTCTCCAGGCTAAACAGTCCCAGGTCTCTCAGCCTTTCCTCCTCATGGACATGCTTCATCTGAAGGGTCTCTGTCAAGAAGGTGCCAGGCTCTTTTCAGTGGTATCCTGTGATGCAACAAGGGTCAATGGTCACAACCTGAAATACAGAAAGTTCTACATCAACATGAGGAGAAATTTCTTCAGTATAAGGGTGCCAGAGTTCTGAAGCAGGCTGCCCAGAGAGGTTATGCAATCTCCTGCTCTGAAGTATTTCAAGACCTGCCTGGATACGTTCCTCTGTGACCTGCCCTAGGTTACCCTGCTTTGCCAGGAGTGCTGGACTGGATGATCTGCAGAGGTCCCTTCCAACCCCTAGTATTCCATAATACTACAAAGTGAGAGGTTAACTGTATGAAACCTTCCTGAGATTGTTATAAATAATTTCTGTAGTTCCTAGATAAGCCACTCACAGAAGTGGTGGAATCACCATCTCTGGCAGTGTTCAAGAAAGGTGTGGATATGGCAGCTCACAGGATCACAAGATGTTAGGGCTTGGAAGGGACCTCTGGAGATCTTTGAGTCCAACCACCCTGCCAGAGTATGACCATGTAATCTAGCGCAGGTTACACAGGAACACGTCCAGACAGGTCTCGAAAATCTCCGAAGAAGGAGACTCCACAGCCTCTCTGTGGACCCTGTTCCAGTGCTCCACGAACCTTACTATCAAGAAACTCTTCCTCACGTTGATGAACTTGCTGTATGTAGTTTACATACATTGTCCCTTGTCCTATCACAGAGCACAAGTGAGAAGATGCTGTCCCTTCCTTCTTGACACCCAGCCCTCAGATATTCGTATACATTCATTATATCTCCTCTGTCTTCTCCTCTCCAGACTAAACAGCCCCAGGGCTCTCAGCCTTTCCTCATAAAGCAGTGCTCCAGTCCCTTAATCATCCTTGTAGCCCTCTGTTGGACTCTTTCAAGTAGATCTCTGTAGATCAAACTGGGGACATGGTTTAATGGCCAGAGTGGTGTTGGGTTGATGGCTGGGCCTGATGATCTTAGTGGCCTTTTCCAACCAACACTCTTCTATGGTTCTGTGATTTTCTTCCTTTACATAAAGCACATAATAGGTGATTTAATGCAGTTAGCAACACCCCAAACAACACACATGGTGTATATTAATTAATTAAATACCACCTAATGAGGCTGATTGTCCATGTTATTGCAATATTATTTCCATGTAAATTCATAATCCCATTGCCAGGCATTAATCACACATTTATTTAAGCAATTAACCAGGGAAGCATCTTTATTGTCAGAGGTATGATATATGACCTGAAAGTCATTTGGTTAACGAGGAACAGGAAGTCCTCACTAACCAGGGCAGGTATTTTGTTGGCAGCATCACTAATTATGCTGACAAGCTTCTAAATGAAGATTCTGCATGCAGAAGTTTTGATGGGTTTCCTCCTTCTCCCTGGATGCAGGGGGAGATCAGTCTCTTCCCCCTAGTATCAGGTGAATAGAATGAGAAGAAATGGCCTGAAATTGTTGCAGGAGTGGTTTAGGTTAGATATTAGGAAACATTTCTTGACTTAAAGAGTGGTCAGTTATTGGAACAAGCTACCCAGCTTGGAGCTGGAAATGTCATTGTCCCTAAATGTGTTCAAAGAACATGTAGACATTGCACTTTGGGACATGGTTTAATGGTCATGGTGGTGTTAGTTTGATGATTGGACTTGATAATCTTAGAGGTCTCTTGCAACCCAAACAATTCTATGATTCTGTTTGTTGTGTATGTATCTTGCCTCTATGTTTTCATGGAAATAAAGAGTCCCAGCATTGAAATTTGTAGTGTTCTTCTTCAATGTAGCACTCTGTATCTTGGCTACATTTAAGATATTGCTGCAAGAATCACTTTGCATGAGGACAGACCTAATACACTTAAAGAATGCACAGAAGAATATTTGCTCTTCTCCAGGCTGGACGAAGAGCAATTAAATTTTATGGTGCTGTAGATGTAGCACAAATGAATTTAACAAACTAAGGAGGTGCTTAAATGCATAAAAGATCAAGATCTAATTCTGCTTTATATTCTGCAAACAGTGCTTCAAGTACCTGTTTTTCAGGTGTCAAGGGCCTCTTATTCAAATGCTGGTCAAGTCAAATGCAGCTGTTCCATCATTTTGAAAAAACAGCAATAAAGAGATAAAAAAATTAGGTAAGTGAATAGAGCTGCAAAGATGCTGAGGGGATTGGAATATCTCTCTACCAAGGGAAGACTGAGAAAATTGGCAAGTTTTAGTCTAGAGAAGAGAAGCCTGAGATGGAGGTGGGGATGGGGATGGACAGGGAATTTCATCAGTGCTGATTAATACTTCAAGGGTGGGTGTCAGAAGGATGAGACCAGGCTTTTTTCAGTAATGCCCAGTGGCAGGACAAGGGGTAATGGGCATGAATTTGAACATGGAAATTTCCATCTAAACACGAGGGAAAACTTCTGTAATTTAATGGTGATAGAGCAGGCTTCATAGAGAGGTGATGGAATCTTATCTCTGGAGACATTGCAAACCCACCTGGATGCATTCCTGTGTGACCTGCTCTAGGTGACCCTGCCTTTGCAGGGGGGTTGGATTTGATCTCCAAAGATTCCTTCCAACCCCTATCATTCTGTGTTTCCTTATGGGTCACTTAATGACAGTTATTTGGGCGAGAACAATGAAGGCTACTGAAATGAGAACTGAAGCTAGACAATGTATAAAAATCTTCTAAATATTGGTAAAATAAAGGACAAATGATCTGCATGGAAGACAAAATGATACAAAATGAGTTGTATTTTGGTCAGGATCATGTTTTTCATAAAAACATTGTGGGTAAAGCAGTATCTCTTGGAGGGTCAAAGTGAAATAAGAAACTTGAGGAAGAAACTTTCCTGTGAAAGGACGCATCACCTGCATGAAAATGTTGTCTGAGAAGAAAATCTGTCATTATGACTGCTAATGAGATTATGCACTGAGAGAGAAGAAAGAAGAGGATGAGATGAGACTCTAGGAATAATTACAAAGGGACTCAAGTAGGAATTGTTCAAACAACGTGAGGAATAATCAATGAATTAAGCATTATCCAAGACAAGGAAGATCAGCAAAGGTGAGTCCCAAACGATAGCTCACACTCTCTAACACGATCTGATAATTAATAATGACAACTGTGGAAGGACTTTCTGCTGTTAACAAACAAATCTTATCAGAGGTTTAGTTAAGAAGGTGTTTCAGTACATGTTCTCTGAATTCTTCAGTTGATTCTTACAAGAGACATTCAACAAGACCAGGTGTAAGGTCCTGCACCTGTGTTGGTGCAATCTCAAGCACAAATCAAGGCCAGGTGGCAAATGGCTGAGAGCAGTCCTGAGGAAAAGGACCTGGGTGTCTGGGGTGATGAAAAGCCCAACATGAGCTGACAGTGTGCACATGTGGCCCAGACAGCAACGGTGTGCTGGGCTGCATCAAGAGTAGTGTGGTCAGCAGGGCAAGGGAGGGGATTCTGCCCCTTTTGTCTGCTCTCCTCAGACCCCACCTGGAGTACTGTGTGCAGTTCTGGAGCCCTCAACACAAGAAGGACATGGAACTGTTGGAGCCAGACCAGAGGAGGGACACAAAGATGATCAGAGGGCTGGAGCAGCTCTGCTATGGGGACAGGCTGAAAGAGTTGGGGCCTGGAGAAGAGAAGACTTTGAGGAGACCTTATAGTAGCCTTCCAATAACTGAAGGGGGCCTGCAGGAAGGCTGGGGAGAAACTATTCACAAGGTCTTGTTATGACAGGATGAGGGGGAATGAGTTTAAACTGGCAGAGAGGAGATTTAAACTGGAAGTTAGGAGGAAGTTCTTTACAGTGAGGGTGGTGAGACACTGGCACAGGTTGCCCAGGGAGGTTGTGGCTGCTCTGTCTCTGGAGGTGTTGAAGGCCAGGTTGGATGAAGCCTTGAGTGACATGTTCTAGTGGGAGGTGTCCCTGTCTATGGTGAGGGATTGGAACTGGATGATCTTTGAGGTCACTTCCAACCTAAAACATTCTATGATTCTATGATTTTGGGTTCTTTACAGTGAGGGTGGTGGACAGTCAAATAGGTTGGCAGAGAGGTTGTGGATGCTTTCTACCTGGACGTGTTCAAGGCTGGGTTGGACAAGGCCCTCACCAGCTTGGTCTAATAGAAGGTGTCCCTGTCCATGGCAGGGGTTTGGAAACAGATGATCTTCTGGACATGGTAACAATGTGTAGATTGGACTTGATGATCTCAGAGGTCATTTTCAACCTGGCTAATTCTGTGATTCTGTGACATGGCACCCTGGGACATGATTTAATGTGATGTTGGGTTGATGGCTGAACTCAATTGTTCTCTGATCCTAAATTATTATAAAATTTTAAAAGTCAAATTAAAAAAAAAAAAAAGAAGGTACTTATCGAATTATTTGTTTGTCATTAAAGATTTCAGATTCTTGTGACCAAGAAGATCACCAGCATCCCAGCCTGGATCAGAAATAGTACAACCGGCAGGACCAGGGAAGGGATTGTCGCCCTGGCCTCAGCACTAGTGAGGCCACACCTTCAGTCCTAGGTTCAGTTTGGGGGCCCTCTCTACAAGAAAAACATTGAAGGATGGCAGCAATTCCAGAGGAAGACAACAAAGCTGGTGAGAAGCAACTGAAGGAACTGGGGTTGTTTAATCCAGAGAAGAGGAGGGTGAGGTGAGACCTCATTGCTCTCTACGACTCCCTGCAAGGAGGTTGCAGTGAGATGGGATTTGGTTTCTTCTCCCTGGGAAAAATGGGTAGAACAATAGGCATTCTTGATTTCTTTAGATTTGGAGAAAAAAATTCAACAGTTTTCAGTGAAGGTGAAATGATCCCTGATGTATTTAGCATGGCAGACATTTGATTGGCACACTCAGCATTAGCACCCTGCAGCCTTATCACATGCCTGGGAATTTAATACTGGCTGTGCTTCCCAGCCCTTAGAGAGGAACAGCCTGACAGCTGTTGAATGTCTTTCAGCTCCCACCTCTGAAACTGCAGCTGAAGGGACTTATGAACACTCAGCACGGGATTATTTCTGCAACGATTAGAAGAAAAAGAGCAAACTAAATCCTTTAAGGAACTGCAGAATGTTGACAGAAGACATGGTGAGCTATTATGTGCAGACGACATGAAATTAAGTGGCAGTATTGATATACTGGAGGATAGGAAGGCTCTGCTGAGAGGTCTGGCTAGGCTGTATGAATTGGGATAAGGTCAATTGCATGAGGATTGACAAAGCCAAGTGCTGAGTCCTGCACATGGATCACAACAACCTCATGAATGTTAGATGATTGGGTCAAAGCTTGGGCTGGAAACTGCCCAGGAGAACAGGCTCTGGGGGTGCTGGTTGACAGCTAAAGATGAGACCACCAGCATCCCAGCATGGATCAGCAATAGTGTGGCCAGCAGGAGTAAGGAAACTGCTGTAACCCTATACTCAGCACTGGCGAGGACACAACTTGAGCCCTGTGTTCATTTTTGGGCTACTCACTCCAAGAAGGATGTAGACTTCATGGAACATGACCAGAGAAGGACAGTAAAGCTAAAGAAGGGTCTAGAGTGATGAAGCTGTGGAACTGGAGTCGTTTAGTCTGGAGAAGAGAAGACTGAGAGATTAGTCTGAGAGTAGGCCATCTGTCACTCTACAGCTACCTGAAAAGAGGTTGGATTTAAGATGGTTCTGGCCTCTTCTCCCAAGTAACCAGTGATATGACAAGAGAAAATGGCCTCAAGTTGCACCAGAAGACACCAAGCTGTGTGGCAGTGTCAACTTGGTAGAGGTCAGGGATGCCATCCAGAGTGACCTGGACAGGCTGCAGAGGTGGGCCCAGGCCAACCTCATGAAATTCAACAAGGCCAAATGTAAGGTCCTGTACCTGGGTTGGTGCAATCCCAAGCATGAATCTAGGCTGGGTGGCAAATGGCTGAGAGCAGCCCTGAGGAAAAGGACCTGGGGGCCTGAGCTGATGAGAAGCTCAACATGAGCCGACACTGTGCACATGCAGCCCAGACAGCAACTGTGTGCTGGGCTGCAGCAAGAGCAGTGTGGTCAGTAGGGCAAGGGAGGGGATTCTGCCCCTTTGCTCTCCTCAGACTGGAGTACTGGACTACTGTGTGCAGTTCTGGAGTCCCCAGCACAGGAAGGACATGGAACTGCTGAAGAGAGTCCAGAGGAGGGCCACAAAGATGCTGAGAGGGCTGAAGCAGCTCTGCTACAAGGACAGGCTGAGAGAGTTGGGGCTTTCCAGCCTGGAGAAGAGAAGGCTTTGAGGAGACCTTATAGTAGCCTTCCAGTATCTGAAAGGGGCCTACAGAAGGACTGAGGAGGTACTATTCACAAGGTCTTGTAATGACAGGATGAAGGGTAATGATTTTAAACTGGCAGAGGGGAGATTTAAACTGTATGTTAGAAGGAAGTTCTTTCCAGTGAGGGTGGTGAGACACTGGCACAGGTTGCCCAGGGAGGTTGTGGCTACTCCCTCCCTGGAGGTGTTGAAGGCCAGGTTGGATGAGGCTTGAGTGACCTGTTTTAGTGGGAGGTGTCCCTGCCAGGGAGGTGGGAGGTTGGAACTGGATGATCTTTGAGGTCCCTTCCATGGTCCCTAAACCGTTCTATGATTCTATATCTTTATTGAAAGAATGGTCAGGCATTGGAACATGGAAGTGATGAGGTCATCATCTATGGGGTGTTCAAGAAACATGTGGACATGGCACCTGTGGTCACTGTTTAATGGCTATAATGTTGTTAAGCTGAAGACTGGATTTGATCTTCAATGTCTTTTCCAACCTTAATGACTGTATGAGTCTATTATTCTGTATTATTTTACCCATTCATCACACCTCTATGGACACCACATGGTGCTTGTGTTTCTGTGATTCAGTGCTGTAGAAATATGGATCTGTTTTTTTTTTTTTTTATAGAATAAATAAGAATAAACAGAATAAATAAAGAAAGTAAGTTAAAAATAGATCTAATTCCTGCTGGCTGCCCAGCTACACTCTCACAAGTTATTTTAATAACCTTTTCTTAGTGATAAAATTCATCTTGGATAATTAAACTCTGTGTATAAATTACATTCATAATTTTAATGGGATTCTGTTTCTACATTCACTTTGAAACTCTCCTCATGTTCCTGTGCAACAACCTGAAAAATACTAGAACAATCTTCCAATTTCAGAATATACCACAAAATTTAATAATTTTGTTATCCAAGGTAAAGAAAAAAAAGATCCAGAATATGAAACACTAAAAATTATGCTATTAAAGAACACTGTGGCAATCCTTCATGCAATATCAATTCCATTTCCTACTAATTTGAAAAATATATTTTGGAATGCCTCAAGATAATTCCCAGTTCAACCTCTGAGTGTGGAAAAAAAATAAAATAATTTTCAGATGTCTGTATAAGGTAGAAATGTAGGGAATGTTGTGAGGGATGATACTATTTGAGAATTTCTGTTCACTTGTAATGGCCATGATGGTGTTGGGTTGGGCTTGATAATCTTAGAGGTCTTTTCCAACTGAAAGAATTATATGATTCTGTGCTTGTTTATGTAAATGGAGAGAGATGGTTCTCCCACTCTGCTCTGCTCTGGTGAGATGTCACCCGGAGTTTTGTGTCCAGTTCTGGGCACTCCAACACAAGAGAAGCATGGACCTGATGGAGAGGGTCCAGAGGAGGCCACAAAGATGATCAGAGGTCTGGACCATCTCTCCTACAAAGACAGGCTGAGAGAGTTGGGGCTGTTCAGCCTGGAGAAGAGAAGGCTCTGGGGAAACCTTACAGCTGCATTTCAATATCTGAAGGGCACCTACAAGAAGTCTGAGGAGGGACTGCTTAGAAGGGCTTGCAGTGACAGGACATTGGGCAACAGTTTGAAAAGGGAATAGTTTACATCAAGAGGAAGTTCTTCAAAATGAGGGTGGTAATATAGTAGAACAGGTTACCTAGAGTTGTGGTTGAGCCCCATCCTTGTAGATATTCAAGGTCAAACTTGACGTGACCATTTGCCACCTGCTATAGTTGGAGGTGTTTTTCTTGCTACAGAGGAGGGTTGGACAAGATGACCTTTGAGGGTCCTGTATTCTTTTCAGATGACCAGTGTAGTGGTGGGGACAGCAGACAGGAAGATGTGGCTGTCTGTGTCACAGAGCAACTGAGCAGGCTAGATCATATATCATCATACTGCACCATGCTCACTGCATGACAGGAGTGGGGTTGGCCAGCATTTGGGGGAATTGCAATATGTTATGTAATTTGTAAAGCTCCTTGTTCTGGGTTTTGATCCACCCCCTCGCCTCCCCACCTCTCCTATTTCTTCCCTGCTTTCCAGGCTGAGGTTTGTCTCCATTTCCTCTGGTTTCAATTTCTGCTGGGCTCATGCACATTTGCAGCCAGAATTTCTGACTGATGGGGATTTGCTTTTTTCTTTTCCCCCCTGTTTTGTGCAATGTGATATCCCTGAAACAGAGTAGAAAATTGTCCTGATTGCAATTAAAAACTATGCATCCCAAGCCCCCTTTCCTACACAACCCCTCCCCATCCCCATCAGTGGAGGAGTTACACATGGGGGAGGGGGGGAGGGCAGGTAAAGCAGACTATATTAACCCACTAGAGTCTACAAATGCCACAGTTTATATGAAGTTCAATTAGACCAAGTGCAATGTCCTGAGTCTGGGTCAAGGCAATCCCAAGCACAAATACAGGCTGGGCAGTGACTGGCTGGAGAACAGCCCTGAGGAGAGAGACTTGGGGTTGCTGGTGGATGAGAAGATCAAAACGAGCCAGCAGTGTGCACTTGTAGCCCAGAAAGCCAACCAGATCCTGGGCTGCATCAGGAGAAGTGTGGGCAGCAGGTCAAGAGAGGTGATTCTCCCCCTCTACTCTGCCCTGGTGAGACCCCACCTGGAGTACTGCATCCAGTTCTGGAGCCTCTATTACAAGCGGGATGTGGACATGCTGGAGCATATCCAGAGAAGGACCATGAGGATGTTCATTGGGCTGCAGCACCTCTCCTATGAATATTAACTGAAAGAGTTGGGGCTGTTCAGTCTGGAGAAGAGTAGGCTCCTAGGTGACCTTCCAGTATCTGAAGGGGGCCTACAGAAAAGCTGGGGAGGGACTTTTTAGGCTGTCAGGTAGTGACAGCACTAGGGGAAATGAAGCAAAGATGGAGGAGGTGAGATTCATATTGGATGTGAGGAGGAAGTTCATCATGCGAGTGGTGAGAGCCTGGAATGGGTTGCCCAGGGAGGTGGTTGGGGTCCCATCCCTGAAGATGTTTAAGGCCAGGCAGGATGAGGCTCTGGCCAGGCTGATTTAGGACAGGGTATCCCTGGACATGGCAGCGGGGATTGGAACTAGATGATGCTTGTGGTCCCTTCCAACCCTGACTGATTCTATGATTCTATGTCAATGCGCTACAGGATTCCTTCCAATCCGACGCAATCTATGAATCTGTGCTGAAAGAAAGAAATTGATCTTAATCTGCAAATTATTTTTTTTCTTACTGCTCTTTGCTCACTCTATTTTCTATTACTGTTTAGCTGTTGTGAAGAGCAGTGTATTTCCTTCATCATTAAATGCTGTCTAAGCTAATCTAGGAATTGTTTTATCTTCTCCAGCTCTTCATTCACAGAATCACAGAACCTTAGAAGTTGTAAGTGATCTCCAGAGATCATGGAGTCCAACCCTCCTGCCAAGGCAGGATCCCCTAGAGTAGTTTGCACAGGAATGCAAAACTCATCCCAGGTGGGTTTGAAAGTCTCCAGACAAGGAGACTCTGCAACATCTCTGGGCAGTCTGTTCCAGTGCCCTCACTGTAAAGAAGTTTCTCATGTTGAGGTAAAACCTTCTTTGTTCTAATTTGCTGACCAGCAAAAATACATTGGCCGCACCCACTTGATACCCACTCCTCAGATATTTGTATACGTTGATGAGATGATCTCTCAGCCTTCTCTCTTCCAAACTAAACTGCCCCAAGTCTCTCAGTCTCTCTCTATAGGGGAGATGCTCAAGTCCCCCACTCATGCTTGTGGCTCTCTGCTGGACCCCCTCTGGCAAGTCTCTGTCTCTCATGAACTCAGGAGCCCCAAACTGGACACAGTATTCCAGGTGTGGTCTCACCAGGGCAGAGTAGAATTTGACTACACTTATTTACTTGTAGAACCATAGAATCACTAAGGTTGGAACAGAATTCTAAGATCACCAAGTCAGAGCTTCTACCCAACATTTTTGTGCTGTAAATGGGTGGCTCCATTGTATGTGTCTGTATCTCCTGAGGCTTAGGCCAACTGTCCCAGATGCCACTGTCATCCAAGACAATGCAATGAATTACTCAGAGAAGGATCTGACTTGTAATGCTGGCAGACTAGCAGAAACATAGAACCATAGAATGGTTTGGGTTGGAAGAGACCCAAACCATTCTATGATTCTATGAATTAAAAGGACAGGGACTTGCTGGAAAGGGTACAGCAAAGGGCTACTGGAACATCTCTCTGATGAAGAAGGACTAAGAGAATTTGGACTTTTTAGTCTGGAAGAGAACACTGAGGGGGGAAATTCATGCATGCTGATCGATGCTTCAAGAAAGGGTGTCAGGAGGATGTGAGCAGTCTTTTCAGTGATACCCAGTGACAGGACAAGGGGTGATGGACACAAACTTGAACATAAGAAGTTCCATCTAAACATGAGGAGGAGCTTCTTTAACAAAAGATGGAGCAGGCTGCCCAGAGAGATGGTGGAGTCTCCATCTCTGGAGGCATTCAAACCCACCTGGACATGTTCCTGTGTGACCTTCTCTAGATGACCCTATGTTGACAGGGGCTGGACTCAGTGATCTCCAGAGGTCTCTTTCAACTCCTACAATTCTGTGGGCAGAAATAAGCATCACTTGAAAGTTATCACAGTAATACTAAAACTTCTGAGTTTTGAAATATCAGTTTAAGGTTTTTAACCTGCTGACTGTAGAACTCAAAGCAAGTAGGTGCTGAACTGTCACTGAGAGTGTAAATATTGGAAAGAAGACACTAGAAATCCAGGATAAGAACTCATGCCAACCCCACACTCTCCTGAATTAAACATTAATGCAGCTTAGACTTTAAGAGTATCATCTTGTGAGTAGCAAGGTGGAGAGAACTACAGAGCAAAGCCCATCACTTTTGGCACCTAAGTTGCAAATGAGGTGACAGGCAGAAATTGATTTCAGGCAAAAAGAACTGAAGTTGCTCTCTGCTCACTCATTAAAAATCATTAATTTTTAATAATCAGGATTACCTGATGTTCTGAGATCTCCAGGAGGTAACACCCTTTAAGAAACCTACAGCAGAAATTTGGGCAAATCTAGCATGCCTGGGGAAGGTAATGAAACGGAATTAGAATCTGAAGTTAAAATTACTTCTTTGCTTAATCTCTGTCGATTCTGAAATATGCTTCTTTTCTTGGAGGTAAGTAAGGCACTGCACAAACTCAATAGTTTCTTCAACTACCTAGACACTCAGTAGCTACTTCATCTACCCACAGACTCAATAGTTCCTTCAGCTACCCAGAGTGAGAGTACTAATTGGTGATTTCTAGCAGAAAGATGCCCAGGAATAGATTGCCTAAGGAGGTTGTGGATGTCCCCTTCCTGCAGGTGTTCAAGGCCAGCTTCCTCCCTGCAAGAGCAGTCAGGCATTGGAACAAGCTGTCCAGGTTGTTGGTGGAGTCACCAACCCTGTGGACATATTCAAGAAATGTGTAGTCATGGCACTTTGCAATATGGTTTGATGGATATGGTTGTGTGAAATTGATGTCACCTATGGTGGGGGGGTTGGAACTAGATGATCTCTGAGGTCTCTTCCAACCTAAACCATCCTATGATTCTATGTTGGACTTTATCTTAGAGGTGTTTTCCAGCCTTAATGATTCTGTTATAGCACAGAGTACATAGCAATAAAATTTGTTCTTCATCTGTATATATAACAATACAAAATTTCCAATGCTCCTTGCAAAGTCTTTGCTGTATGATTAACCTTTTTCAGTAAAGCTTAGCCATCACAAGCTGCATTTTGGTTTGCCACTGAAGGAAGGGTACTGCATGGTGAACTTGAGGACTTTAAACTCGGAGAAGTGTGAATCTCAAGCTATAACAACAGTCATAGAACCATTAAGTTGGAAAAGACCCCTAAGTCCAACCATAGACCCAACACCACCATGGCTATAAAATCACATCCCAAAGTGCTATATCCACACCTTTCTTGAACATCTTAAGAGATGATGACTCCACCACCTCCCTGGGCAGCCTTTTCCAATGCCTCACCACACTTGCAGGAAAAAGACTTTTCTTTATCTCCAGCCTAAACTTACCCTGTTGCAACCTGAAACCATTTCCACATGTCCTATCACTAGCTGCAATTCTTCCTAAATAGATGGGATTATAAAAGTTATATTAAGTAATTAATATTACATAAATAGTTAATTATTATTAGTGTATATTAATATTAAATTAATATTAAACTAATTAATATTAATAAATTGATTGATTCCTTTATAGCAATGTAGCAAGCATACAAGAAATTTTAGAAAATGACATATTTTTTCACTCTAAACCTGACTGCAAACCATTTGAAGCCAATGACAAACCTTTTTATTTGACTTAAAAATGCCTAGGATGAGGCTTTGGAAGAGGAAAATCAGGTGCAGAAGAGTTAAATTTCTCAAAGACACTCTGCAAACTTAGAAATGCGTGAGGGGAAAATAAGGGAAGAAAATTGCTTCTTTCTGGTTGTGAGGAAACCAGTGACATTTGCATGCTTACTTGTGCAACCTTAATATCAGCATCACAGTTTCAGCATTCAGCTTCATGAGGACTTTTCCTTTTTTTTTTCTCTCTTTTTTTTTTTTTTTTTTTTTTTTTTTGCTTTCACATCAAAATTTCAATGCCTGTATAAGAAACTAACCTGGTCATCCTGTGCTGAGAAGGAGCTCATCCATATAATTGGAAACCTGGAGCAGTTTTATTAAAGAATATGTTCTTCCTGAAGATTTAACTCGAGTTAAATCCATCTCCTAAGACTTAAGAAGCAGGTTTTTAAGCTCTTGGCTCTCTGCTGTCCCTTCAAGTGTAACTCCATGGACCTTCTTATGCATACATAAAATATGATGATGCTGAGTCAAACTCAAGATTCATCTGACACATCATCCTGGCTCCGAAGTGGGCAACAAAAAAGTGCCAAGGGAATGGATACACAAAATTGGGAAATATGGATCACATAATAATAGAATTATAGAACACTTTCATTTAGAAAAGACCTCTAAGTTCATCAGGTCCAACAATCAACCCAATACCATTCAGCCCTCTAAACCATGTTCCAAAATGCCATTTCTACATGTTTCTTGAACACCTACAGGGACAGTGACTCCACCACCTCCATGGGCAAACAATGCCTGACCACTCTTGCAGTAAATAAATTGTTTCTAATATTCAACCTAAACCTCTCCTGACACAATTTCAGGACATTTCTTCTTATTCTATTACCTGATACTAGGGAGAAGAGACCAAACCTTTATTTCACTTCAACCTCCTTTCAGGGAGCTGTAGAAAGCACTGAAGTGTCTCCTCAGCCTCCTTTTCTCCAGAGAAAAACAACCCGAGTTGTCTCAGCTGCTCCTCACTAGACCTAGTCTCCAGACCCTTTACCAGCTTCACTGCCCTTCTCAATATTGTCTCCTTTATCACTATCTCAGGCAGCAGATGTGCAGAAGCTTCTTGTCTTCATTTTTGAACTCTTCAAAGTCTTTTGCTTTTCATTCAATATCAGAAATTGATTTCCATATCACAGGTCTCTGACCTTCTAAATGTTGCCTGCTGACTGTACTTTCAAAGCAGGGCACATCATGATAGTCAATTCTCATCAGAGCAGGACTATTTCGCACCTCAGACTTTTGCCTCATTGGAGCAAATAGGAACAAAACCACTCCTGAATCTTGGGCTTGTAGCAAAATTCACGTCTCACTTTCTCTTTAAATAAAGCCTGAAATATGTCAAATTTGACAAGAGATTTTGGTTTTAATCCATTTTTTATCCCGCTGTGTCCAGCAGGCCAAGGGAAGTTCTGCTACACCTCTGCTCTTCCCTGGTGAGGCCACATCTGGAGTATTGTGTCCATTTCTGGGATCCCAAGAACAAAAGAGACAAAGAACTACTGAGGGTTCCAACAGAGAGCTACAAGAATGATGAAGGACCTACAACAGGTTTTATGAGGAAAGACTGAGAAACCTGGGGCTGTTTAGCTTTGAGAAGAGCAACCTGAAAGGGGATCTTCTTGATACTTACCAAGAACTACAGGGTAGGTGTCATGAATAGAATAGGATAGAAGAATAGAATAGAATAGAATAGAATAGAATAGAATAGAATAGAATAGAATAGAATAGAATAGAATAGAATAGAATAGAATAGAATAGAATAG